>DWQW01004337.1:0-20112 GCA_018249695.1 Heliconius erato demophoon | reverse complement strand
GGCCAAACTAGTTCAGCCTGTAATCAATAAGGCCAAACTAGTTTATCCTAGTGTGGTCAGGAAAAACTAGATCATCCTAGTCCAAACTAGTTTGTCCTAAAATCGGGTTTGTCCGGTAACATATACACTAAATGTATAGTGTATAGTGTCGTAGCTTGTATCTTTGTATATAGTGTCGTAGTTTGTATCTTAAGTCTAGGTGATTTACCTACTACCTGGCAATAAGGTACGTTTGATAGAGTAATACCTTGAATTACCAATATGTTGTCCATTTCCTATTAGATAACGCTCCAGCCATTTGCATAAACAGACAAGCCATACATAAGCCATATTGTAAACCGACTTGAGAACATGGCGTATACGATAGCTGAAATTAGCACATCATTATGTCGAACCAAATCGAAGAAATAACAAAATCTTATTAACATTATTTTAAATGTCAATCGAGCTCATAATAGTCCAACATTTAAACATTTTCAAACTATACCAACAAACATATTGTCAATATAACATTTAACCAATTAATTTAAAATTAAACCAGAATTCATTAAATTTTAAATTATAAACCAAAAACGTAAATATAAACCGGACAGGTTGTAAAATAAAAGGAAAATAAAATATTTAATATTTTCATTTCCTCGCCCTAGTAACCAGACAAAGAGCGGCGTTGAGTTCCGACTCTCACCACGCAATCCAGAATTCGGTGGAAAGTGAGGAACGGAAGTGTCTTAACGAGACTGGAGACTAAATGCAGGTTCTCCTATCTATTTCCCCTATCTATTCTATCTACCCTACTATGTGCGTGATATATATTTTTTTGTACTATTATTTTTAACGAGAGAATGAGGCCAGTCGTGGCGCAGCGGCACAAAGTGTGACTGTAAAACCGACTAGTTGTGGGTTCGATCCCTACTCGAGGAGATGAGATATTTACATAAATGTATATTTCCATTTCTTCGCTCCGGTGTCGAAGCAAAGCGCGGCTTTGAGTTTGGCCACTCAACACGCAATGCCTCCAGAATTCGGCAGGAAGTGGGGAACGGAGTGTGTTAACACTAGGTTCCCTCTGCCTACCCTGCTGTGTGTGGGATACAATGTGAAGCGTGATTTATTTTAATAAACACTGTAACAAAATAATATTTACAACCAAATTTTATAGTCGAACTACTTAAATTAATTCCTCATTCATACATTTGTCCTTCAAACGATTTTCACACAACCATATCGATTTAATGTCGTGGTTTTGTGTACTTACAACACAAGTAACACGGTACAATACCAGCTTGTAACATTAATCAAAGAAAACATAATAAATTATAAGACTTGAATATTTTATGTAGAATTCGCGTTATAGCTGCTGTGTCGAACGATGATTGATCTACTTTCCGCTTGGATGATTATGGATTTATTGATTTTTGTATGAAGAATTTATTATTTTGTCAATTCTACGGAGTGATGGGTTAATTTAAAGTTGATTCACGTTGTAGGCCGCAGTGGCGCAGCAAGTGATTGCAAAGGCGACGGGTGTGAGTTCGATTTATATTCGATGGAATGAAGTATTCTCATATCCTTATTCTGGTATGAAGACAATGCCTGAGGTAGAGTCCCACCACTGGGCACGCAAAGTACTTAAAATTGAGCGGTGAGTGAGAAACAGAGTATCTTGTACACTTGGCTCACTCTGCAGTAAGTATGACAGCATGAAGTTAATATAACAAAATTTTATATAGAAAATATTATTAAAGATTCCATTCAATCCCATTCAAAGATTCTCGGTTCATCATCGGTTCGGTTTTTTAATAAATTTTACTTAGCAAACACTACTTGGTCACACAAAATAAATAAAAAAACTTCAAACATATTTATTCTTAGCCCTTCCAATACATAAAACAATATCAAAATAAATTTTGAATCTGAAAATAGAAATAAAAATCTTGTCGTATCTGCACAGTACACAGCCGTTTGATTGTACGCTCGTATCTCTAAGATGTTGCTTAAAGCGTACCGAGGGGAACATATCTGAACAAGTTATAAGCGGTACAAGGAAGTTAGTCGTACAAGCGATAACGAGGCCCCTATCCAATGCTATGTTAACTAAAGTACGCATTGGATTTATTACGATACTAAAAATCCAAAGCTTAATAGCTTCACCTGGGAACCTGGGAACCTAGTGCAAAAATAGTCCGTTCTTATTCACACTGCACCGAATTTTGGAAGCATTGCGTATTGAGTGGCGGAGCTTAACACCGCCCTTTGTAGATTTCTCAAGTGGAAATTGAAACTCTCGCATTTACAGTCACGTAACCCAACATCACGACTGGCTGGCACCGAGAATATTCATTGAAATATTTTTAATATATTAATATACATTATTATTTACGAATATTAAAAAAAACTAAAAGGAATTCATGTAATATTTTAAAAACATTTTAATCTACAAATTGCTCTATAGAGACGAAAATCTATTGTCCTTAACTTCAAAATGTCATACCTATATTACCTACGTATATTGACTATTGAACGAGCAGCGTTCACTGTTAACGAATGTAATAAAACGATGGTTTTTATTCTCTGCAAACTTGTATAGCGCTAGCGTCTATTTAAAATATATATTTATATTTATTTCAACAATTTGAAATTAAAATTAAATTATTGAAAAAATTAAACTAAAATATTGAGAAAATCAATTTTTTATTAGCTTCACGCTGTCTTCTGCATGTAGCAGGGTAGGCATAGGCAACCTAGTGTTATAACACTCCACTCCAAATTTCTGCCGAATTCTGGAGGCGTTGCGTATTGAGTAGCGGGTCTCAACGCCGGGCTTTTTGCCTCGCTTTTCGCTCGTGTGGGGATCGAACCCACAACAGCCTCTATATTGTTATAAATTCAAATAATCAGGTAAGACTTTATATCGGAAATTTGAATAACTCCATTGTAGGATATGTCGTTGAATACATTTTATATAACATTTTATATCTTCAGTTTACAATTTTACTTGAAATAGAACTCAATAAGAAGTTTTATATAACTCAACTGAACTACTTTCAAAGGAACTTTGCGCTAGAAGGAACTTGTAAAAATACTAGTAGGTTGACTAGGTACAGAAAGTACAGTTGGTAAATAATTTTTCGAGATCCGGCAGAATTATTGAAAGGAACATCGATATTTTTTAAATCGCTTACTTCTTATCCCCTCCTTTTTTTAAATTTCACGCTGTATCCTGCATGTAGGCTGGGTAAGAGAAAGGAACCTAGTGTTACGATACTCCGTTACTCACTTTCCGGTGCATTTCCAAGGCATTACGTGTTGAGTGGCAGAACTCAATACCACGCTTTGCCTCGACAGTGTTGTCGGATTCTTTATGATCTGATTCTTTATGATATCAGAAATAGTTTAGTTTGATTATTTTTGTTTTAATTTTAAAAGTCAATTAACTTCACACGTGAAAAATGAAAAATATATATGTATAAAGAATAGTCAAAAGTTGTAGCTAGATGATACACATCACGTGTGAAGTTAATTGACTTTTAAAATTAAAACAAAAATAATCAAACTAAACTATTTCTGATATCATAAAGAATCAGATCATAAGAAAATATTAACTAAAAATACCATAAAACGTGAAACTATAACGAAAAACAACTACAAATCGCAAAAATAGAAAAAAATATAAAAGTTTCAACAAAAAAAAAAAAAGAAAGAACAAGTAAAAAAAAAAAAACAAAACTACGAACGTAAAACGGTGAAAAATTTAATTCATTTGCATTGCATTTCCAGCCTAGTCTTATTAATTTTATGAGATTCTACGTAACGCCGGCGAGATTAACAAAAAGTACTCTATAATTAGAGCGGAAGCCAGAATGGTCTGGAAAGTTTAATAAAGACAGCCTTCGCATTTAAATCCCCTATCTAACTTTGTCGCGGCATAAGACCAAGGATTAATGGAAAGACAGTGGCAGTAGTCGTGACACTTTTAAATCTTTTTAATCAGGTTTAGTTTCAGTCTTGAATTAAATGTTTTAAAGATATCCTCCTGATTGGACGTATACAGGGACAGGCAAAGTTTTATGTTCATTTGAAATTTTTAATGATTTATTTTTATATTTTTTTAAGTTTTTTCACATTAAGGGTACAAAAACATTTTTTAAAAATATATAAAATTTTTGAAGTTGCGGGAATTGAACCAGTGCCTCTTAGAAACCACGCGCTGTAACTACGAAGTTAAGAGTTGTTGCTGCTATGTTGAACTTATAATTTTAAGTAAACATACTTACACATTTTGTTTCAAACGTTTTCAATTTGTTTTTTTTTTACGTATTCCAGCACGGAGTAGACAGCAGCAGCAGACAGGAGGGAAAGGCAGTGGGAATCTAGTGTTAAGACACTTAGTTATCCATTAAGATACTTCTCTAGCGGCATTGTGTATTGAGAGACAAAGTCTACGCCGTTTTTATTTTAATTTCAATTTTATTAAAATTTCTTTTTTTTTTCTTCTCACATAGCGTATGCAGTTTGAATATGGAAACTTAGTATTAAAATACTCCATTCCTACTAAGACACTTCCGTTCCCCACTTTCCGCCAAATTCTCTCAACGCCTCGCCTCGTTACATCAGCGAGGAGATGAAAATATTAATATTTCATATTCTCGAGTGAGAATGGTACCCCAACTTGTCGCATTCGCACACTTATGCCCCTGCACCACTACTGGCTTCTTTACAAAAAGTTTAATAGATTTTTTAAATTAATTTGTTGATTTATAATTATATTGAAAATGTATAATTGTGTATTAAATATCAAATTTCTTACACTCTGAAAGACTTTATAGCTCACATATTGCGTTTCGTTATAACTTAGGTTATAACGAAACGCAATATGTGAGCTTTATATATAAGTTTTGATTATCCAATATTATTTTAAATAAAACTATTTTAACCGGATTAATTGCATATATTTTGTATTATACATTTTTGGAAACCCGACGTTTCGAACACTTTGCAGTAGTCCATAGTCACGGGTAGTCTACCCGTGAAATGTGTTATAATCGTGAAAATCAAAGAACTTATTATCCTATGTTAATTTAAAATACATCAACTGTTATTTACAATCCAAAAATACATTGAATCAGTTTGATTTCATGTTTCGTTTACATGCTTACTATAATATTTATCAAAAATATTTATTTTATTTTTTTAATATTTTTTTTTTTATAATAATTTCGTGTTTATCTAATTAATGATCCAAAAAAATACCGCCCGTTATACCGCAGCGACACGGCGGCTGTAAGCATGACGAGTTTGGGATCGATATTCTCTCGTTATTGTCCTGGTAAAACACGGCGTTGAACTCCGCTATTCAATGCAACGCCTCGATAATTGGGCGGAATGTGGGCAACGGATTATTAACCCTTCTAAATAAAAAAATAATTATAAAATATAGGTAATATAGTATCTTTAAATTAGCAACTCTTATATTTCACCACAAAACTGCATTTACCACAAATTTATACCTGTAACTTTTCCCATACATTTACAAAACAAAATAAAGTTTCAGCGCAATTTACTAGCATTGTTCTCAAGCATGCAGCGGTGTATTTCAAGCTGAAAGTGGACACCGGCCGTCGTATAAAACGCATGACGACAGGATAATTTAAAGGATATTTTCGAACATTTTACAGTTTTTTAATCAAACTTGGAAAAAAAGCAAAATTAGATTTTGTAATATATAAGTATAGAATAATTGATGGCATGGCGCCATACAAACAAGATTTTAGGTACGGGCGCTTCGGGGAAATCATTATATTTAAAATGTTCTTAATTTATGCAGTTCGGTTAAACAAGCAAAAATTTAACGACTTTTGGAAAATTGTGTCTTGTTGTTGAGGTTCTTTCTGTCTATTCTGATAAAACCCAACATTAACAATTTTAATTAAACACAAAAAAATAATTATAAACGTCACATGTTGTGGGTTCGATTCCCACTCGGCGATATGAAATATATAATAACTTAATCAGAGGCCAGTCGTGGCGCAGGGGCGCAAAGTGTGACTGTAAAACCGACTGGTTGTGGGTTTGATCCCTACTCGAGGAGGGGAAATATTTACTTAAATTTATATTTCCATTTCTTCGTTCTAGTGTCGCGGCAAAAGCGCGGCGTTGAGTTCTGCCACTTAACACGCAATGCCTCCAGAATTCGGCAGAAAGTGGAGAACTGAGTGTCTTAACACAATGTTCCCTTTGCCTACCCTGCTGTGTGCGGGATACAGCGTGAAGCTGATTTTTTTTAATAATTTCATTACTTCGATCTGGTGCTGAGGCAAAACGAGGCGTTGTGTTCCGCCACTCACCTCACACCTTCAGAAATCGGCGGAAAATGGAGAGCGTAGTGTCTTAACACTAACGGCATACGGCGTGAAATGTGTCTGCGTGGCTTATGCTTGATGAGACTCGTTAGATAGAGCTGAGATAATTACAGATGCTCAATAGTCAATTACGTAGCGCCCTAATCGACATACCGACATTAACAGAAGTGTATTGTACATTATTAATTACTTAGTTATTATAACAGAAAATCCACCTAATATTAGATTCATGGAATATAATTATATAATATTAATACTAATAAAGTTTAATTTGGTATTCGTAGATTAGTTGAGTTCAAATTGAGGTCAGTTTGAATATTTAATAATAGATTATTTTTGATCAATATTCACACGCCATACTCCCAGAATTCGAGGAAAAGTAGAGAACGAAAGTGCCTTAATGGGAATAGAGTATCTTAAGACTAGGTTCCCAGGTTCCCTCCGCCTACCCTGCTATGTACGGGATACAGCATGAAAAAATCAATACCGACAATCCCGGTATCGTACAAGGTACGCGAAGATAATAAAGTCACTCTAGCCTCCAATGGCCATACATATATTTTGAAGATATTACTTGTTATTTCTTTATCTATGTCAAAATATTTTTTGACATTGACGTTTTTTTATTAAATATGTAATACACCATAAAGTATTAACCATCGTGGGGTTCGATTCCAATCCTATGCATTTCTTCGCTCTAGTAATGAAGAATACGGGCGGCGTCTAGTTTTGCCACCTGACATCATCAACCAGTTTGATACTATACTAAATACTATTATAAAAAAATATCGTCATCAGGTTATTTATGTGGAAAGTTATAAAGAAATATCAGTAATAGTAATAGCATTATATTTATAACTTCCCTCTAATGACCAATCAATATAAAATATATTACAAAAGCTCACAAAAGATAATAATTTATGATCGCGTGCCAATATAAGGATACATAAATAGCTTTTAACATGAAACATCAATAATTGGAAATGAAGAAAATTACTTCATAATCTCAAGAAATATACCACTATAGTTTTATTGTATTTATTTTAATATATTTTAAAAATATCAAATTTTAAAGCTAAAATTAGTCAAACATTAAACCTAAAAGCCCATTAGTATTATATTTTTAGATAGAACATAAGACAAAAGTCTCGGCAACAGCTAAACCAGACTAAAATAGCATAAATTTTATAAAATGACGACGGTTGTTTTCCTCTGGATCCAGACTCCGAGCAAGATATATTCGGAAATGATAATGAAATAAATGAAACCGAGAGGTCTTTGAAATCAGCTATTCTTTCAATAAGTAACAGGAAGACTAATAGATGTTAAATGGAGGTATCTTAAGGGATATCAAATATCCTATTGCCTATACTGTCACATATGTCAATAAGATAAATGCATAAGAAAAAAATAGTCGCATAGATTTTATAAAAAAATTGAGCACAGTTTTGATTGAAGAAACAAAAATGACTGATGGCAACCACTTTAAAGAGGATTCTACGTAACAAATTAAAAAATCTTTTAAAAAAAGGTGTTTCGGAGATTTCCTGAAAATACTATTGATTAGCCTGAACTAAAAAATATTAGTGCAGGTTCATATAAAAAAGTCGATGACCAAAGCGTAGTTTTGCAAATGGGAAACAACCATATACAGAAAATACAATATTGACATTTGTCAAGACTGTCTATAGATACTGATTTTTTCTATGAGACTAATTACGTATTATTACATGTTGATGTTATTTTTGTTTAAAGTGTAAAACTAATAGATTTTTGTAAAAATAACCTAATTATAAGGAAACATATAAGAATTCTCAATTTTTCTTTAATTTTCTTCTATGATTCAGTTATAGTACTGTGATTTAATTAATAATAATTATATATTATCATAAATGTATCTTGAATGTGATGAATGCAAAAAATAGTTCATAACTAGAAAACATAGATAAAACTTGGGTTTGGGTGTTGAGTGGCAGAACTCAACGATAGATTTTTTTTACCTTGGTGCCAGAACGAATATTAAATAATAATATTTTATTCCCTCTGGAAATATGCAAAGAAAAAAGAAATTATATTTTTTATGGTAGACTGGGGTATATTATTATTAAGTTATATTTTTTTAATATTGACATTGTTTACTCAGTTAAAGTAAAAAGTAAAACTGTCAATATTGAAATTGAGAAATTTAAGCTCACATCTATCGCGTTAAGGCCAAAGTAGCGCAGTATAATAGCATGTAACTGTAAACTTGGGGATCAAACTCATACATTATTTTCACTTCCGTTTCCTGTACTGGTACTACAAAGCTATGCTTTTAACACTTTCGCGGACAAAACATCATTATTCTGCATCATTTGAGATTTTGATGGTGAGAAAAAATATTTACGATACGAAGGTTCATTTTCAATTTACTTTCAAGTAAGCAGCCCTGTACCTTGTGTCACAATATATCAAATACCATACGATTTACTGTTGCGTATAGTTAGTTTTAAATCATTTCAAATAATTGTCGTTGATCATCAACGTGTTAATACCTCTCACGAGCCTTCTGCGCCCCTACATTCAGTGCAGCTGTGCCACGTAGGGGTGCGCTAGCGTTCTAATGACATTTTCGTAGCTTATTATAATTTTTTCCGTGATAAAAAATCGTCAGTATTTAGTTTATGTTATTATTTTACTAAAAAATATATTGTTATACTATGAATTAACAAGTATAATGTATGAAATTTATATCTTATAGTTATATTATTTGCTATAGATAGATAAGTGCAAGACTGATGAGCATATTTGATAATTTCGACAACTTTACCGTGGCAGATCCCTACCAAGAAGATGATAAAGAATAGCCTTCTTGTCGAACCATATGGTTCGGTACGGTAAGGATGTGCAGGACTTGAGGTTGGCACTTGCGGATGCACAACAATCGCCACTGACGGTACAAGCGCCGGTACTCAGTGAAGATGTAGGTGCTTGAGGCACTAATGCGCAGTATAGTGGGAACTATGATCGATACCCGCTTTGCCGCTATTGAAAACTGCTTATTGCCGGCCAGACCCTTGCGTTCTAGCTTATGAGCGACGCTTAAGTATGATGGCAATCCCGAAAAAAACGGAATCGAATACTGATACCAGACAAACCAGAAGCGTAAAAAGACTACAAGGCATGATCAAGCTCATATAGGTAGAGAAGATGCCAGCGGTCACCTTAATGACAGAGGCGGTTGCGGAAGAGGTCAGTGATCAATGCCGTTGCAAATACTGATGGCTGTCCTGGCAACACTGTTAATGTTTCAGATTTACACGTTAACCCCAGAAGAATGATGTCAGCTGTAGTGCGATGCCCGTGTGATTCAGCAAAAACCATTGTAGAAAAGGGATGGATCTTGGTGGTGTGAGACAGAGGTTTTAGGTCTTGAGGCTCTGGAGGCGGCTGTCAGAGCCAGGAGGATAGTGCTATATCATAATGGACAGGCATCCAATACACTTTCTGCAGACGAACGTCAATCACTCCGCTGGAGCGCAGGACCTACGGGTATTCATGAGGTGCAGAAGGAGAAACTCTCGAAGATCTACTGAAGAACATATTATACAGACAGAAAAAAAGAACTTTGGCGGCGAAGTGTCAAGGATCCATTGGGACGCCCCTACCGCTGCGCGAAAGAAATTGCAATATAACAATAAAAACGCGAGGTAAGTATCATAACTTTTATATGGCAAATCCAGCAGACCCTATTTCTTGTCTACCTATGACAGTTTAGTGTGATATCAAGTATAATAGAATAACTTAGTAACCTACGTTTTTATACCTGTATATATATAATGTATTTTTTTTTATTTTATTTTTAACTTATTTTCCACTGTTTGTCTTTAATATAGTTTATGCTTAACCCAAATTCACTCTTCGGACACTTATACATTTACCGATATATATACATTTTTGAATATAGATTTTTGCGTGTTAAACTATTATACTACAAAATAAATAACAAATTTAATTATAATATTTGCTGCCCCGGATACACAAACTTTTTAGTTTTATAATATTATTATAGATAAACAAAAATAACATTATCATATTTAAAATTATGTTTGTAATCTTTCCCAACTAGATAAAATAATAAATTTTGCCTCATTTCAGAAATTTCACTAAACGCATGGCTTAAGGTAAAATATGCAGCAGCAGCTGCTATCTTATGGCACAGGATATTGTGTTCGGTTTCCGTATAAAATCAATTAAGGGATAAATCTTTTAATAAAATAAGAAAGATTTAGTGCCTCTTTAATATTGTTAACCTTTAAAAGCTATAATGAATTACATTACCCACTATGACTATAATGGGTGTAAAAACACCTTATTTTTAAAAGTAATTAAATTATCCATGAATTGTAAGAGATTGTTAACAAATTATTTCTAACTGTTAATTTGGACCTTGTTATAAGATAAATATATGTAGTTTTGCAAAAACTCCTAAAAAATATTTTTTTAAAACCCTTCGTTAGCAGTCGGGAAAAATAAGACTTAATCAGTTGTATATACAAGATTGAACTATAATATGTTATTTTTTATAACAGAATAAAATCCAAATACAAATAAAAAATATATTTCTTTAGTTAAGTACAATATATTGCCCTTAAGCTGGCTAACTTTAATAAATTATATATTAAAAAAACATAGATAGTAGAAATAGATCTTTTTCCTTACAAACGTGACAATAAAACTTAAAATTCTTTGGGAACTTTTAGATTGTCAGTTATTTTCAAATATTTTTTTTTAACTTCCATTTAAAAAGCGTTCTTGTAGGAATGAGACAGAAGTTCTTCTTAATCGCCAATACTTACAATAAAAATAAATAAGAGACATTATGTATATCATTTGACATTTACTTCTGGTAGCAGTCAGTGTTCCCAACAGTATTGTTTGTTATCAAAATGTAATCTAATATTCTGTAAAACAAATAGCCTTACCTTAATAAATCCTTTGTATTTTCCTTGATTATCATTTTATTGTTCCTTATATAAGATTTAATGGGACTTCATTGAATAGTTTCTATTAATGAAACGTCGATATAACATGTTATTTGAACATTTCGTACGATTCTGAAAGTTCAGTAATATTTAATATATATTGCTGCTTACGACAAATAAATTTTCTTTCAGTTTCACTCTGTATAAAACATGGATCCACAGGGTGAAACTGAAAAAATATATAAAAAGAACCTTATGCTTAGTTAACATTACGTGTTGAAAGACGGACATTTGTCAGAGCTAGAGCAGCTAATTTAATATATTTCATCTCATTTAGGTTAAGCGCGGCGTTGAGTTCTGCCATTCAACACGCAATGCCTCCGGAATCCGGCAGAAAGTGGGGAACGGAGTGTCTTAATACTAGGTTCCCTCTGCCTACCCTGATGTGTGCGGGATACAGCGTGAAGCTAATTTAATTTAATTTAATTCATCTCATTTAGAAAACGTATAAAAATAAATATAAAATAAGCAAGAGAGACTTAGTGGTCAGAGCGCCTGGTCGGTTTCCAGGAGGCGCGGGTTCGAATTCCGCTACGTTCAAATTTTTATACGTGTTCTAAATAAGTATTTTTCTTTCCTAAGTGTGGAATAACACTTCAAAAATGTTTAAAAATATTTAAAAAATAGTATTCTCTCTTGCCAAACGATAACTCTTAGTAATTATCTTTGGGTAGCGGAAATTTGTAAAAATCTCCCTACAGAGATACTAACAACATAAATAAGTTGTAACAAGCGTATAAAAATTTCGACGTAGCTTGGCGAGAACGTATGGCTTAGTGGTCAGAGCGCCTGGTCGGTTTCCAGGAGGCGCGGGTTCGAGTCTCGTTACGTTCAAATTTTTATACGTTTTCTAAATAAGTATTTTTCTTTCCTAAGTGTGGAATAACACTTTAAAAATGTTTAAAAATATTTCATCTCTCTAAATCAAATTCTAGTGACAATATTTGCACATTAGGTTTTTTTAAAGACTCAACTCAACTAACTAAAATTAAGATTACAGCTATACCAATCGAATTACATATATTATACTATACTATACTAGCTTCACACTGTATTCTCTGCATACCTCTTACGCTTCGTCCACTGTCATCAACCTCTTCATACATGCCCTTCGGGGGGTCCTCATGCTTTTTACGCGACCTTCTTCCAGTATTTCTGTGTTTTCGAAGGTCAACCGAGGTCTCCTCCTCCTCTTACCGCTCACTTTTCCGTCATAAATCTGTTTTCTGGTATTATCATAATTATTTTATCTTAATTCCTTCATCACTCATTGAGCACGCTCTTCTTTATTCTCACTGTAACATCCTCGCTACTATCTGCTAGTACTTTCACTCCCATGTCACTCACACACACACTTTGTTTCACTCTTTGGAGACAGCTAGCCAAATACAAATTGAACAACCGACCTGACATGGCGCAACCTTGTTTAACACCGATTGGATGTCAAACCAAGGCGACATGCCAGCTCCTACTCGTACGCAGGCTGAGTGATCTCTGTAAAGAGACTTTACAGACTGCAGAAAGGGTCTGCTCACTTTGTACCGGGGTAGTATCTCCCATTATTTCGTTCTCACAACTCATGAGTTTAATTAGTGTAGCTTTAGTATTAATTTCAATTAAATGAAATATATAAAACTTAATAACGGTAAATAAGTGTCTCTATCACAAAGAATGTTTCTCACTTCATATCTTTTCACCCTTCAAAGAGTTCATGTGAGTATATTGAACAACGATTTCCATTCTAAATAGAATGTGAAACAATATCATTTTGCACTCAACCTATCTAAAATCGTTTGGTCTGACGAACGGAATTTTATTAGCTATGTGCTTGTAATGGCTGCTTTAATGAAAATTCAAAGTGAATTGAATATCTTTAAACACGTCCCTATAGATATTAAGTGAGATAAAAGTTTCAATTTATTACTCTTCTCCTTTCTCTCCTATTACATTATTTAAAAAATGTGGCCAGTTGTAGCGCAGAGGAAAAACATGACTGTAAACGCGATTAGTTATGGGTTCGAACCCCACTCGAGAAAATGAAATATTGATATAAATTTATATTTTCATTTCTTTGCTCTGGTGTCGAGTCAAAGCGCGGCTTTGAGCTTTGCTACTCTACACGCAATGCCTCCAAAAAGTGGAAAGTGGAGCGAAAGCGTCTTAACGCTGGGTTCTCTCTGCCTACCCCGCGGTGTGCGGAATACAACGTGAAGTTGATGAAGCGTAAAGCTGTGAAGTGAAACAGTGTCGTAAATGCTTATTATATAAAAAAATATTAATTATTTTGTAAGAAGTGTTAGCGTACTCGTATAAAAGAGGGTAGATTTAGGTGGAAAATAACTATAAAACCAGTGGAATTGTGTCAGTCGGGGGCACTCGCTTGTAAGTGACGGCCCCTGTTGGAAGGAAACTAGTGTGAAGTATTGTTAGTAGGTGATACATATCACTTATTGCAATTACATAGTATCTCTTTCAAAATAGTTTAGAATCATATAGACGATGTGTGTTTTTAACGTGTTTCCTTTAAAAACGTTACCCGCTTCCGATTTCTAACAGAAGTTAATTTTTTTAAGCCACATTTTCTGGGTAGGTGAGGAGATTGTGATATATAAATATAAAGTGATATATAAAGTTAAAAGATCAACTAGACTATAATGATCCGCCAAAAGTTACTATACAAAAACATTTACAAAATAAAAAATACTAAAAATGAGAATCTTAGTTCACAACATATTATGTTTACAATATTCTCTGATAATAAAGGGTTATATATTCTAAAAAACTATCACCAGAAACACTATAACAAAGAAGCCAATCACTACACCACTGTATAGTCTATCAAAGGTACACTAATATTGGCAAAAAACAGGGCGTTGAGTTCCGCCATACATCACCCAATGCCTCGAAAATTTGGTGAAAAGTATGGAACGTCTTTGCGAGAATTAGCATCCCGCAAATATCAGCTGAAAAAAAAATCCATCGACCCAACACAACAAAACAAAATCAACAAAATCGTACAATTACACTTTCTACCAATATAAATCTGTTGTTTCTTATTTACTTCTATTACTTATCCCAGAGGAAAGACAACACACTGATATATGGCAGAGTAGTGACATGTCAACAACGTAAGGGCGGAATCCGATCGCATCAGATACAGGAATTTAATTCCACTTTAATAATGTATGTATGTCGTTGTAGAATTTTCAAATTAGTATACTAAAGCTTTTATTAAGCTTATTGAAAGGGAATTTTCATGTTCTCCTTTGATTTAAATATAGAAGAATTTAAGTTCATGTTATTTGAAATGAGAATTCTAATTATAATTGTAGTTTTTGTGTTGTTTCATAAATACTACTTTATACTAATACTATTTCAAGACATGAATGTTACGGTTATAAGTTTGATTCCCATTCGGAGTAATTAAATATTTAATATATCATTTCTTCACTCTGATAACGTGGGGTAGGGGGATCTCAGTTTTGCTACTCAACTTGCAATGCCTCGAGGCGGATAGTTAGGAATGGAAGTGTTTTAATGGAAACAGAGTGTCTTAACACTAGGTTCCCAGCTAGGAAGTTTATTTCAAGCATAAGATATACACTTTTATAGTGTACCAGAAAATAAGAGTAACGCGATATATTATATTATTGTACGTGCCATCTCAAAGATTTTCCAAAATAATAGTGAAATATTAAACAAAAAAATCCTTCATTTCAAGGAAATTCAAACTATATTCTAAATCAAAAAATCCACCCATATGGATAATAAGAAATATTACAACCCGAAAACGACATCGATTATAAAATAATTTCAACATATCTATAACTTATATTTCACTATAATTACAAACTTATTACCTTTGATAGTATACCTTGAAACTTACCTTTGAAGTTTCGACTCAAATATTCGAAGCAGTCCGAGCTAGTGGATAGGTGGCATGTCAACAAGGAAAGGGTGGAGTCCTATAGCGCGCACCATTCCACATTGGGCTACCGGAATTCAATTGCTTGGGTCTACAATGTTGATATTGTACACCTTGTGGGTATCTGTAGTATTCAGCTGTATTTGGAAGCACAGACTCAAAACAATACTATTTAGATTAAAAGTTACATACGGTGTATATTTTTATACCGTAAAGACAATATAAAAAGACTTTTAATTTTAACAATGCGAGCTCAAACGGAGGAATAAATATATAAAGAAAGAATAAATATAACTAATTTTAGTCTTTACTTATTCAGGATAGGCAGATGGAGCCTAGTGTTAACGCACTCCGCTCCTCATTTTCCGCCAAACTCTGTAGGCATTGAGTTTTAATTACTGAACTCAACGCCGGGCTTTGCTTCGACACCAGAGCGAAGAAAAAAAAAATTAATATTTCATTTCCTCGAGTGGGAATCGAACCCATACCTTATAATAAATGTTGCTCTTCATAATTTAAATAAGTAAAATATATTTTTGGGCATACTTAAAAATATTTTATAACTCTTAATAGGTTTTTAAGCTGCGAATCAACGAGGAAATATTGTAGAGGTCCCCGAAGACGCACAACAAAACTTTTAAATCTTAACTTGGTCTGGAAATCAAATCTGCTTTGTCTCTAAAGCCTCCGCTAGGACTTTCGAACTAGAAGCTTTGGCAAAGTAAGTATGAAGATTACACATCTTTAAAATATAAAGAACGTGTGAATTTTATTAATAGAATGGAAACAATTTTGTTGTTAACTTAGTTGAGCGATATTGAACTCGCTGTTTTGGAGGTTTTTTTTATTTATATCAAAAAATGAAAAAGGTAGAAATAAAAAAAATCAAGTTTATTTTTTTCTCTGTCTTCCTGATATAATGAAAGGGATATTCCTGATATAATGTGTGGATTATTAGGTAGCAGCTAGTTTCCTCGAGTCATGGGTTAAAGACCCGCTTAGTTTAAATTTTTATACGTTTTCTTGTTACATATTTATAATTTACTTTTAGGGTTTTTACCTAAAATGCTAGCGGATACTGGAAAACGGAGTGTCCTGACTGAGTTATTTCCAGGTAATCTGTTATATGCAGGACTACATCAGCTGCAAACTAAATATATATACCTTTATTTTACTTGAATCTATGGCCAAAATATAAAAATCCATTCGCCACTCTATTTACTAATACGCATAAAAATAAAAATAAATAAAAAATAATAAATCAATTATAAATACAATTTACAGATACAGCTTTAATAATCACCACGCATTAAAAAAACCCCAACCACTTCACCCCACATAAATCTCGACTACTTACGTACTTATACAGCCAATGTAATCGAATCGTGTTTCAAAGCGAATTTATCATCAATACAGGAAATAAATGAACCATTGACGTCAAAGCGGCTCCTAATCAATCCCTGAGGTGAAGTGAGCACTATCTAACGCATATGAAATATTCTGTTTTGAACATAAAGTAGTGAAATAGATGAGAATAGAAGTGAGCTTTGTAATACATTTTTATGCAGTTTTGAAACTACCTTCCTTTTCCTTGTTTTGAAATTGTTGAAAAAATATTGTATGTTGCTTTTAATAGTTTTTTTTCTCGTTAGAAAATCTAGTGGAAAGGCACTCCTTTCTCAGCTTTGCGACAGCCGAATTCCGACGGTCGATAATGCGATTTGAGAGGTGAAATTCAAGGCCTCACTTGCCTGGCTGAAAAAAAAGAGATTATTTAATTTTTTGCAGAAATTATTCAATTTACGTTTAAAAATTTTTCATATTGTATCTTCATTGTATTACACAAAACTTTGAAAATATTATGCAAAAAATCATATCTTTGCACATTTGCTTTATTTTCTGTTGTAGATAGGGGTACATTAAAAATGAAGTCACATTTTTATTGCTGACGTTGTCTAATCCGATGAAGGAAAAAGTAAAATCATCAATATTAAATTGAGAATAATTGAAGAATTTGAGCCCGCGTCTATCTATCATCTTACTTTAAGCTCGATAGTGGTAAAGTGGGGATAAAACACATAAAATATTCTTATCTCCTTTGTTTCCTTCACTAATAAGTGAAGAACTAAAAATTGAAGATGTCTGTGAAATAACGTTAGCTTATCGCTAATCACGCTGCAGAGGAATAAGAGTAAAACTAAAAAAAATATTACACGCTGTATACCGCATATAGCAGGGTACACAAAAGAGACCTGGGAACCTAGTGTTAAGGTACTCCGTTCTTATTAAGGCTCAAACTAAGGAAATCAATATATTAACCAATTATTACGTTACGTCAAAAATGTCACTTTCAGCCTGTTTCCAATTATCAGATATTTAGTTATTTAAGGTATATACAGAGTGTTTTTGTCAGCACCACCTTAAATGAAACCACAGTTTTAACTACTCTTTAAAAGCCTAATACAATAAAAAAAATCCCATAAATGAAAAACAGATTTTTTCGAACAAAATAAATAATAAAATTATCGTTATAAAATAAGACACCATTTTACAAGAACGACACACGCAGACATAAACCTATTAAATGGAAACCTCCGCATTCGCCTCATTCCGAAATCAAGTCATAGGTATGTGCGGCAGAGTTCAAAGTGGTTTAACCTTTAGTAGTATTTTTGTACAAATATGTGTTTACGGTACTGTTATCTATGCGTAATTGCAGCACAGGAAATACAGGTAAACTATTGAAGTATCTTGATGAATTTCTTTAGGTATGGGGTTAAAATATTTTACCCTATATGCTGTTCCCGTAAAAGGAGCGCTGACGCTTCCTCCCTATACATATTTCAACAGAAGCAGTATATTGCCTGGATGCATTGAGAATTACGCATAACTTTAAAAGCTACGAAGCTTTGAACTAAGATTGAGCTCTATAATATAATCTCCAGCTTAAAATATTCATCCTATCATGTTAGTACGAAAGTTATACTATGGAATAAAGAAATTATGTCCTAATTTTATGGCAGATTTAACTTTGGATTTTTAGTTTGAAAGTCTTAATATCAACTTAAATATAACGTTTTTTTAAAAAATAATAGCATTTTAATAGTTTTTTTCATGCTCTATCGTCTGAGAGAATCTTGTCATTATATATGCTGTACCCAACTCTCAGCCCTTTTAAAGTGATGAGTGGCGAAACTGAACTTCATATTTTTAAACATTTTTAAAGTGTTATTCCACACTTAGGAAAGAAAAATACTTATTTAGAAAACGTATAAAAATTTGAACGTAGCGGGACTCGAACCCGCGCCTCCTGGAAACCGACCAGGCGCTCTGACCACTAAGCCATACGTTCTCACCAAGCTACGTCGAAATTTTTATACGCTTTCTAAATAAGTATTTAAGGTGGCTAAAGTTTGGAACGGTTAGTCGTTGGGAATACTGAAGACAAGAGATCACGTAGCCGATCACCATGGCAGGAATGAATTCGTGCTCGTAAGACTCGTAAGACCTCCAACCACGACCATCAGTCATGATGGATACGAGCCCAATGTATCATAAATAAACTAAATCACTTCTGCTGCACACAGCAGGATATGCCGAGAGAAGCTAGTATTAAGACACTCTATCCCCACTTTCCGCTGTATTTTTCAAGACATTGCTTATTGAGTGGTGGAACTCAACACCGGTTTGACACTTTTGGATTAGTGCCGGGGCAAAGAAATTAAAATATTAATAAATTATAATTCATTCCGTTCGAGTGAGGTTCTAACCCACAACCATCGCTTTACTGTTCCACCCTTGGCCCCTGCACCACGACAGGCTACCAAAAAAAACACTCCCTAAATCGCTACAACACGCACTATACACTATAAACCCGCTTTTCCACATAATTGAGATCACTGTACAGCCGCCGCGCCGGTCGGTGCCGCCCTACACGCCACGGTGCAGGCCCGCGTCGAGCGGTACTTTAATACTTGTAATGCATCGCGATATCACACTGTAGGGATGCTGGAGTGAAGTAACATGAGATTATGTAAAATAGATATATGGTGGGATTTTAAATTTTGCACTATTTTGTCCAACTATGTGATTTTTTAAATTCCTTTGTTTTAGTTACATTTTCAGCTTCACGCTGTATCCCGCAAATAGCAAGACAGGTAGTGAGAAGCTACCGTTAAGGCACTCCATGGCGCGATTTTTTAGCAAGTTTCGGGATATTGGTTGTGAAGTGGCATCACATAATGCCTCATTTTAACTTGTTACCAATTAAAATAATTCGCATACCTGAATGGAATTAGAACCCACGCCATGAATAAACAAATAAACATAGAAAGTACTAGAAGATACTGATCTTCAAATACTTTTTATGTTTTATTATATGCAATAAAGTGAATTGTAACTTGATTGCATTTTAAACTTATATATCATGTTATTTATTGGATTGCTACATTATCCTATGATTTATTTTTGATTTTGTATTATCGTTTTTGGGAAGAGACCTCAATCTTCAATAAGATCTTAACTTTAGAATTGTCCTTTAAAATTAATGTTCATATTGTAATTTTATGTTTTATCTTACTCAAGCTTAAAGATTATTTCATATAATATAGACAATATTTAATACTTATATTATAAAAAAAATTGGCATATTCAAAAAACGGACAATAATTTTACGATAATGTCATAAGAAAACATTAATGAAAAACGCATACTTTTATGAATGAATTGAATTATTATCACTGAATAGTCATTATTTTGCATAATACAAAGGATTTTTTTTGTTTCCACTCGTAATATATATCAT
>DWQW01004336.1:0-20114 GCA_018249695.1 Heliconius erato demophoon | reverse complement strand
TGTATATTTTTTGCTTCTGTTCATTCTCTTCGTTACAACCCCTTTTTGCAATCAAGAATACTTTGAAATAAAGATTGATATAGTATTAGTGTGGACGGTATTTCTATTTCTCTCTAGAAGGATACCAGCTGAGTGTGACTTTGGTTGTGGGTTCGATCCCCACTCGAGGAGACGAAATATTTACTTAAATTTATATTTATATTTCTTCGCTCTGGTGTCGAGGCTAAGCGCGGCGTTGAGTTCTGCCACTCAACACGCAATGCCTCCAGAATTCGGCAGAAAGTGGGGAACGGAGTGTCTTATGACGTTAGGTTCCCTCTGTCTACCCTGCTAGGTGCGGGATACAGCGTGAAGCTGATTTATTTATTTTTATTTAAAAAAGATACCATGTAGGTACATGGTACCTATGCTATATATTATATTGTATATTGCATATTTATATCCTATGTATATTGAATATATTTTTTAATTTTATTATAAGACAAAGAAGCTAAAATAAAATAACATATTTTTTTTGTCAAATTGGCTTTATTATAATGTCTCTATAGTATATGTTATTCCGCACTTAAGAAAAATACCTATTATTATATATTTACTGTTGTATTTGGATGTGCATTAATTTCTTTGTCTGGCACCAACCAACCGTATCTCCCACACACAGTACCTACACACGGCAAGGTGGACAGAGGGAACCCAGTGTTAAGACACTGCGTTCCCCACTTTCCGCCAAATTTTGGCATCATTGCGTGTTATGTGGCGGAACTCATCGCCGCGCTTTGCCTCGACACCAGAGCGAAGAAATAAAAAAAACTAAGTAAATATTTCATTTCCTCGAGTGGAGATAGAACTCACAACCAGTCGATTTTGCAGCACACTTTGTGCAGCACAGCCTGACAATTTGCGGGTTCGATTCCCACTGGAAACAATGAAATATTAAATATTATCATTTCTTGACTTTAGTATCGAAGCAAAGCACGACGTTAAGTTTCGCAACTCAACACATAATACCTCCAGAATTTAGCGGAAATTGGAGAAAAGGAACGGAATTTCTTAACACTAGGTTCCCAGGTTCCCTCTGCCTATATCTATAGCATTACAGCGTGATGCTAAAAAAAACTATAGACATAACTATCAACAGTACAAGAATTCACGTAGGTAGACTATCGGAAACAATGCCGCGGGGATTATTCAACCCCACATACTTAATATTCATGCGGACAATACTTACTTGACTTACAAATTGTTACTTCCAATATATTCGAACTTGTTCGTGTTACTTAAAATATACGGTTTTCTATTGTTAAAGTTTTTTTTTTAGGGTCGAAGGGAAATAGTCGTAGATGACATGCAACTAGGGTTAATAAATATGTAGTGGGGAACGGAAGTGTCTTAATGGGAACGGAGTGTCTTGATACTAGGTTACTGCTCAAGTTATCATACATAAACTTCTATAGCTTAATGATAGAGTACTGGTTTGGTAAAAGGGAGGTTGTGAGTTGAAATCTCACAGAAGATACTCTCGCATACAGCGTTGTGGGATACAGCGCAAAACTAAAGAAATACATTTTTTCTTTGTCTTCTGTGCTTGAGATGAGATTTTTTTTTATTACCTACGATTCATCCAGTCGTATGCTTTATCAGAGTAAACTGAGACAACAGTTAAGTTTAGTTTAAAATCACTCCCTACTCCGTTTTTCCGTGTTCTGTGCCACGATGTCCTCCTTGGCAGCTCTTAAAGCTACGAGTTTTGAAAATCCAGCCAAGTGCGAGTTGGACTCGCGCAGAAGGTTTCGTACCATATTCTATAAAATTAAAAAGGGCAAAAAATCGTGTCAATTTAGGGGAGCCCACGTAAATATTTGAAATATTAAATCATTGTTCTTAAGATACAGCCTGGAGATAGATGGACCGACAGATAGACAGAAAGATGGATGGATGGATAGCGGAGTTTCAGTAATAGTTTCTTTAGGTACTATCTCTAAAAACTTAATATAAGGGCTAAGTCGTACTTTAGTTAGTACGGCAATTTCAAGTTACAAATCGCAAGCCTCTTTAGCTCAGTGGTAGAGCACTGGTCTCGTAAACCAGGGGTCGTGAGTTCAAACCTCACAGGAGGCAGGTGTGTTTTTTCTTTCTTTGTTTTTATGCCCTACATTTATATTGTATTGTTATAAATTTTTGTAGAACTTTAAAAAATATATATAATTTTTATCTTTTTACAAAAAAAGTAAATATATTAATAATTATATTTTTTATGTATCATAATATGTTAGCTCTGTTCATAAGATTAAGCACGGCGTAGAGCTCCGTCCCTTAAAACGCGATTCTCTAGCATTGGACCGTGGGGAACGGCGTATACTAGATTCCCTTTGCCCTTTGCTAGTGGGAAGGAAAGTCGCGCTTTGTTTCGATACCAGAGCGAAGAAATAGAAATATTAAATATTTCATTACCTCGAGTAGGAATCAAACCCATAACCTGTCATATTTACAGTCACACGCTTGTGCCCTTGTGCCACTTCAAATAAAAAATCTTTTTGTATTTGATAGAAATCTATCTATTAAAAGAAGGCAAAAAGGCTATTTAAAAGCTATATTACATCCATTTTTATTGTAACCCACAGTAGCTATTGATAGACGTACCTTGCATACTTAGAATGTGTCATGTGTCACAACCCTTACTTTGACATTTGACACAACGAATGACACAGCGTTTGACACAAGATTTGCCACAACAAATGGCACAACATTTAACACAACATTTGACCAAGTCGGTTAAGCACCCATATATATACATATATAAATATACTCTTAGTTATCATTGCGTCTTCCTTATCTTTCGGGGTTAAAGAACTTACTGGCACACTTCCTTTTCAGTTCAACTCTTATCAAAAATCATCTTATTTTGGATGGTAGAATAAAACGCTATTAAAATAATTAATTAGTCTAAGATCAAGATTTTTTTCATCAGCTTCACGCTGTATCCCGCACACAGCAGGGTAGGCAGAGGGAACCTAATGTTAAGACACTCCGTTCCCCACTTTCTGCCGGATTCTGGAGGCATTGCGGGTTGAGTGGTAGAACTCAACGCCGCGCTTAGCCTCGACACTAGAGCGAAGAAATGGAAATATACATTAAACAAATATTTAATCTTTTCGATCTCCGAACCCACAACCATTCGGTTTTACAGTCACTGGCCTCTATTCTATAAAATATACTATTCTCCATTATTTATTATTATTACTACATTCTTCAATTTCTTTTACAATAACAAAATTCCATTTGTTACAGATACATCCTAAACAAAAACAACAATTATTAAACCACCAAGCAAATCCTCGAAATACAATCAATAAAGATGAAATTCTGGTTATATATAGTCAGTGCGTTCAGCTTTGGCCTTTGCAACGCGAATTACTGTAGAGATTCAAATTTATGCTGCCCCGGACGAGATAGCTCCTGTGTGGTGCAGAAGGCTCACCAAAACGCGATAATAGAGGATTTAACCGATAAACCCTGTTACTGTGACCACGCTTGCCTGAAATTGGGAGACTGCTGTCCGGATTTCAGGGAGACGTGTGGAGGTTGGTGTGGATTTTAGTTTTAGTTTTAGTAGTTTGTTTTGTTTTTAGTTGGGTTTAAGTAAGAATGTTTTATGTGATTTTGTAACTCAAATATAGCTTATTATGCGTGTAAGAAAATGTGAATAACAATATTTTAAAAATTTAAAAAGATATAGCTAACCTCGTTTTAAAATATTTTTGTCGAAACGGAAATTTAAAATTATTTTTAAAGATTTACTTTTTTAGCTTCACGCTGTTTTCGATATATAGCGGGGAAGGAAGGAGATTACTGTTAAGACACTCCGTTCCCAACTTTCTGTGAAATGCTGGAGGAATTGCGTGTTTAGTGGCGCAACTCAACGCCGCGCTTTACCTAGCCTCGCCTACACCAGAGCGAAGAAATAAAACCTTAAACACAACCTGTCGCATTCACCGTCATACGCTATGCTCCAGGGGCAAGAATGGCTACGATATTTAATTAATTAGTATAATAATTAATGTGGTTATCTTAAATTAACGTGAGAAATGGCGGAACTCAACACCGCGCATTGCCCATTTCCCAGAGCGAGGAAAATAAAAATATCAAGCACGTCACTTCCTCAAACGAAAATCGAACTCATCAATCATCTCACAAGAAGAGAGAGACCGGTCGTGGCGCAGCGGCACGAGGTGTGACTGTGAAACCGACTGGTTGTGGGTTCGATCCCCACTCGAGGAGATAAAATATTTACTTAAATTTATATTTCCATTTCTTCGCTCTGGTGTCGAGGTTAAGCGCGGCGTTAAGTTCTGCCACTCAACACGCAATGCCTCCAGAATTCGGCAGAAAGTGGGAAACGGGAGTGTCTTAACACTAGGTTCCTCTGCTGTGTGCGGGATACAGCGTGAAGCTGATTTATTTATTTATTTTTTATTTACAAAAAGAACAAAATCATAAAGAACAAAAAGAACAATATCATCCATTCAAGCGTACATACATAAAAAGAAAATAATGTGAAAAAAGAAGCTTAATATTATATAGGGATTAGCCGTTTTTACACCGCGACATGTGAATTTTTACGACACATGTTC
Source organism: Heliconius erato demophoon (assembly GCA_018249695.1). NCBI lineage: Eukaryota > Metazoa > Arthropoda > Insecta > Lepidoptera > Nymphalidae > Heliconius > Heliconius erato. Next base: position 15,483 of record DWQW01004336.1, on the reverse strand, counting down.
CCGTATAAAATTTGATTTAATTTTATGTACCCCCGTATAATAATATGGTGTAAGAAGGGAATTTATTCGGAATAAGAATTTACTTTGATATATGATATTGTAAAATTTAAGAATTCTTACCACATCTTTATCAGGTGCTATATATGTGATATTATCTTTTTTATTAAGATTATGTTGGGTGAAGTAAATTTTTAGTACATGTTGAAGGCCTGTTGGCGCAGGGGCACAAGCGCTCGATTGTATAGGTTGTGGTTGTGAGTTCGATCCTAACTCGAAGATTTTTTTTCTGCTTCACGCTGTATTAAGCATATAATATGATAATCAGAACGAACCTAGTGTTAAGATCTTCTTAAGACTTCAGTCCCTTCTTTCGGTTGAATTTTCAGTGGCGGAACTGAACGCCGCTCATTGCTTTGTGCCTTGTTACCAGAGCGAACCAATGAACATTTATATACTATTTCGAAAGTACCTATAAAATAGTCAATATGCCATAACCCAACGCCGCACTTTGTCCTATAGGAGCAGGGAGATGTATATTATTTAATCATCCTTTTGAACATAGATTGAACCCACAACCACCGCTTTAACAGTCATTAACTTATAAGGAAAAAACACTAAGCTTGCATTACCTCAAATGGGTCAACAGTTTTTAATATCAACCATTAGCGAATACGAAATATTAATATTTAATGAAACTCTACGTTTTTCGTACTTCAGGTACAGATGCAATATTAAATTAAGGGTCACGGAGCTCCCTGAGGTACACCCGTCATAATCCGGTGATTACGCCCCGCGAAATTATTTAATAACACGCCTTTTATGGAAGAAAGGTACTTAGGCTACAAGATTATTTATATTATTTAGCTTCACGCTGTATACCGTACGTAGCTGGGTACTAGAGGAACCTGGGAACCTATTGTTACTCTGTTCCCATTAAGACACTTCTGTTCCCCACTTTCTGCTGAATTCTGGAGGGATAGCGTGATGCGTGGTAGAATTCAACGCCACGTCTTACCTCGTTACCAGAGCCAGGAAACAAATATATTAAATATTTTCTTTCAATTTCATCAAACCCACAACCGTCGCGTCCATTTGATTAGAGGTTTCTGAGTTAAAATTAAATATTTGTTATTTTTTTAAATTACTTAAGCGAATTAAGGTTAAAAGCCCGACGTTGAGTTCCGCCACTCAACACACAAAGCCTCGAAAAAATCGGCGTAAAGTGGGTAACGAAGTGTCAAACACCAGGTTCCCACTGACTACCGTGATGTATGCGGAATATAGCGTAAAGCTGATAAAATGATAAAAATAATAATAATTTCTTTTGGCTAAAATGTGACATTAACTTCAAGCGGGCGAAGCCGCATTTGGGCTACTAATTTCAAATAAATATTAAAATATCAAATAAATAAAATAAATAAATCAGCTTCACGCTGTATCCCGCACACAGCAGGGTAGGCAGAAGGAACCCAGTGTTAAGACACTCCGTTCCCCACTTTCTGCCGGATTCTGGAGGCATTGCGTGTTGAGTGGCAAAACTCAACGCCGCGCTTAACCTCGACACCAGAGCGAAGAAATGGAAATATAAATTTAGGTAAATATTTCATCTCCTCAAGTGGGGATCGAGCCCACAACCAGTCGGTCTTACAGTCACACTTCGTGACGCTGCGCCACGACTGGCCTCAAGATATAGCTAACCCTGAGGTTAGCTATATCTTTTTAAATACGACTAATATATGTACGTAGGTACAAAGAGAACACATTATAAGTACGACAACAGCTTTTAAACTTTGCAGCGTTGTGAAATTTTTAATAAGGACATTTCTAAAGAGAAAGAGGAAATTATAACGAGAATAATAATATTTTCTCATCTTCAATGTTTGCTTTGTCTCTTATCATTTTCAGTTTTACACGCAGTATAATAAGGCTAAATAAATCTTTTGTTTATATAGGACTGGAGTATTTGAGCAATTATTTTAATGATTACGGCCATTTTGTTGTGAAGAATAGCTTCTGATTGTAAACACGATGGTTGTGGGTTCGATTCCCATATGATGCTAGTGATGGCCCAATTATAGCAGGAGCAAGTTATACGACTGTAAACGCGACTGGTTGTGGGTTCGAACCCCATTCGAGGTAATCAAATATCTATTTAAATTTATATTTTAATTTCTTTGCTTTGGTGTCGAGGCTAAACACAACATTGAGTTCCGGCACTCAACCTAAGAATTCGATGGAAAATGGATAGTGGATTGTCTTTACTCAATGTTTTTTTTTATTTTTATTTAGTTATATTTTCTGCTCTTTATAGAATATTTTTTTCTATAAAGAACAGAAAATATAGCGCTGCGTTATAGAATATTTTTTTAAGCTTCTTAAAAAAATGGAAATGGAGTGCCCTAACACCAGGTTACCTCTGCCTACCTTGCTGTGTGCGGAATACAGGGTGAAGCTGATTTAATTTGATTTCATTTTTTAATTTATTATAAAAGTACCAAAGGTTTATAGGTTAGAGCCTACCAGCATACCTTAAGCCACTGTAACGTCAATCTATTGTCAATCGGATATTGAAACTTAATTACAAGAGTTTCTCGTTTAGCAAAAAGGTTGTTGGAGACCTCTTGGGCGATCGAGTTTTGTTGCCAAGTAAATTTAGAAATATTTGTTTTTGTCTATGAAAGGAATATAGATTCTAGAAATATGAATGCTTCCTAAAATTTCGGGCCAGTCGGTGAACGGTTTTGGGTTCGATTTCCGCTCGAGGAGATGAAATATTTAATATTTTCGTTTTTTCCAAACCTGTTGAGCCAAACTCCGGCGTTGAGTTCCACCATTTTGATTTTGGTGAAAAATGGAGAATTCAGCGTCTTTACACTAGGTTCCCTCTTCCTACTCTGCTGTGTACGAGATACAACTTGCAGCTAAAAATGAATTTAAATAGAACTTATTTAAATCTTAAACTCTCCTAGAGTAGTTGTATATTCAACGTCAAGAGATCACGTACAGGCGAAAATAAAAAAAAACGAATACTTGATGAAACGGATTTTTTAATTATAAAAGTATAAAATACATTATAAAAAATGGAAGATATGCCAATAAGATTTTGAAAAAATATATTTTAATACGACTTTCACGTTATTTTTCAATTATTGTTTTAATAGATATAAATAAGTAAAATAAAAATAAATCAGCATCACGCTGAATCTCGCACATATCAGGGAGAGGGAACCTAGATCTAAGATACTTCGTTCCCCACTTTCTACTGGCATTGCGTGTTGAGTGGCGGAACTTAACGCCGATTGCTAATAAATATTCTATTTCCTCGAGTCACTTTACAGTTACATTTTGTGCACCTGCGCCATGACTGGCCTATAAATAAATATTATAGTTATTTCAACACATATGTTCCAATATGCAAAAAATGTTTGTTAACGCTGGTGCTCCAAATTCTGCTTTCCTTTTACTTTAGGGATAAAACATATAATCGTCCCATTAAAAATAATATATTTAATTAACATAATAATTCATAAATTTTAAAATAATAGCAATTTAGACGCAAGTCCCGCTTCAAAGATGAATTTTAATTATTCTAGCGAAATGCTTCGTTACCAAAGTTTTAATAAGATTATTATGTGCGAAGTCATGTTTGGAGTTAAGTATGACTTATTGTGTGCTTAAGGAATTAAGATATTTAGAGGCAGAGACACAAGCGAGTGACTGTAACGCGACAGGTTGCGGGTTCAATTCTGATTTGAGAAATATTGAATTTCAGCTTCACGCTGTATCTCGCACACAGGAGGGTAGGCAGAGGGAACCTAGCGTTATGACACTCCGTTCCCCACTTTCTGCCGAATTTTGGAGGTATTGCGTGTTGAGTGGTAGAACTCAACGCCGCGTTTGTCCTCTACACCAGAGCGAAGAATTGGAAATATAAATTTAAGTAAATTTTTCATCTCCTCGAGTGGGGATCGAACCCACAACCAGTCGGTTTTTATAGTCACACCACACTACCGTGTGAAGCTGGTGACTGATATTTTCTCTATTTTAGTCATTAATTTAATGTAGGTTGAACCCAGATAACCAAAAACTGACTAATGTTAAATTGCCTGTTTGTTCGACTAAGTTAAGCGTTCTCAGTTTTTATGTGTTGGTGTATCCAACGCCGCGCAATACCAATGTCTGAATTTGTCTTAACTAGCATGTTTCTTTTGTCGCTTTGCGCTGTATCGCGTACATAGCAGGATTTTTTTTACTACATTATCGTAATTTCTATAAGATATTTTGGATTTTTTTATGATTTATGAAGGGAACCTTCACCAACAATTCAATTTTATTTACTTTATTGTTTGTATTCTGAACAATAGTGCTTTAAAATATTTAATTTATCGACAGTCATATAACCAAGACGTTTCGAATGTCATTCTTTAGCCAGGAATCTTACCAGCGCGATTGCTATATAACATTCGCGGGCAAACTAATGCCTTGAGTTCATTCAAATGATGATAACTTTTTTCAACGAACCGATTTTGATGAAACAAACTTTAAATATTATGCTAAATTAAAACAAAGCAATTGGTGAAAGATTTAAGTAAATCGGTTCAGTACTTTCGGAGATAAGCGTAATCATACATACAGACAGACAGATAAGAAATTAAAAAATATATATGTTTGCTTTCTATTATTCTTTTTAAGCGTCTCTCTATCCATTTCAGTTAAAATTACTAAATGTATAGACAAAATATTTTTACTGTTTTATTATATAGATAGATAACAAAAAAGCAACAACATATTTATCCAGGCTAATTGAATAGAAAACTAATATCCATTAATACATTGTAATGCGAAATAAAATATTTTTTTCGAATAAAATTCAGCCCTCATTAGAGAGTTTCCGTATATATAGGAACGCGTCCTTTTCATATTTGAATGCGTTCAACAAGTCTTTGTTTATTTTCTTTAATTATAAATTTCAAAGAAATAGAGGCCAGTCGTGGCGCAGCGGCACGAGGTGTGACTGCAAAACCGACTAGTTGTGGGTTTGATCCCCACTCGAGGAGATGAAATATTGACTTAAATTTATATTTCCATTTCTTCGCTCTGGTGTCGAGGCAAAGCGCGTCGTTCTGCCACTCAACACGCAATATCTCCAGAATTCGGCAGAAAGTGGGGAACGGAGTGTCTTAACACAAGGTTCCCTCTGCCTACCCTGCTGTGTGCGGGATACAGCGTGAAGCTGATTTAATTTTTTTTTGATTTTAAAGAAATATAAAGTTTGTACACTCTGTTTGGCAAATAATTATTTACATTGAAGCTGTCGTGGCGCAGTGGTAGTGTCGCCACTGTTACAAGATCGATTCTACAATACATTTTCCAGTTAAGTACAATTTGAAAATGTTCAGAACAAAAACATATAAGCTGTGACGTTAAGACATTTTGTTCACCATTTTTCACAGATTTTGTTGAATGATGGAAGTTTGCTACGTACAAAAGTGACTTAATTCGGTTAAGCCATTTCTGAGAACAAACGAACAGACAAACAGATATATTTACCAAGTTCTATTATATTGTTAAATGTCCGGACGGACGAATGTAATTCAGTTTATTAAGTATAACTCATTAGTTTAAGCGGGCGAAGCCATGAGCGGGTCTCTAGTATTATAAATAGAAATTGTATAATATACAATATTTTATATAAATTACAATATACGTTTCGCCTCATGCTTACTTTGCACTCCGTAATTTAAAAAAAAACCGGACAAGCGTGAATGTGGCTCGCCCACCGAAGGTTCCGTACAGAAATTGGAAAAGAATTTGAATTTAATTACCAACATTGAGTTTTCATATTTTTTTCCTGAACTAGTATTTCTTGTAGATTCTAGCTGCAAAATTTCATAATTTTAAGTAATCCGCAAGTACCCTATTACTTTTGATTCCCTTTATAGTGTCGAATAAGTGTTTTTTATGATATAAACGGCCATATCTTTTTTTTAAGTAAATGTAATAATATGATTTTTTCAAAAAATCACGGGAGTGTAGATCTGAGTATGTGGTTTTTTATTCAATATCTCCAAGCGTTCTTGGGATAAAAGCTCTTGACAGACAGACAAACGGACAAGAAAGTAATCTTATAAAAGTCCCTTTCTTGGTTAATAAAAATGTACGGAGTCCTAAAAAATTTTTAAATGACAACAATAGAGTTTGTTTTAAATATAGCATTTAATATAGTGCTTCTTCGCTCTTGATGTTGTTGATTTCATACTGTTATATAAAAATCATAATAAATCAAGGCCGTCGTGGCTCAGTGGCATAGCGTCTGACTGTAAACTCGAAGGCTTTAGGTTCAATTATCATTTGGGGGATAAATCATTTTCATTTGGTGATTGATGGTGACGTTGAGTTTCCGTCTCTCACTTGGATGAAATGTAGAGAGCGGAATTCTTAAAACTAGGTTCTCTCTCTTTACTCTGCAAAATTAGGTATATGGTATGAAGCTATAAAAAGATAGATAGAGAACTAAGTAATTGTACACGCGATTGGTTGTAGTTTGTGTTTTTTTAAATGAAATTGAAAATGTTTAATTTCATTTCTTCGCTCTGGTATCAAGGCAAAGCGCGACGTTGAGTTCCGTCACTCCACACGCAATGCCTCCAGGATTCGGCAGAAAGTAGGGAACGGAGTGTCTTAACACTTGGTTCCCTCTGCCTACCCTGCAGATGATTTTTTTTAAGTAACAATGGACCCTGATTTTTTTTAAATAACAATGGAAGTAGTCCAAAGATATATATATTAACAAAATTATATTTTATATCGGGCCTCTAAAAAAACATCGCGCTGCATTAACCGGATCAGCCTACAAAGAATGCTTGATATACGAGAGGATTCCTCGGACTGTTATTTATTTCTGTAATAAATATTTTGAACATATAGTATAAGATGTTTTTTTTCTTTATGAATTGTTGTAAGAAGGATTTATTATGGTAGCTTCACGCTATATCCCGCACACAGGGTAGATAGAAGGGTAGGCAGAGGAAACCTAGTGTTAAGACACTCCGTTCCTCACTTTCTGCCGAATTCTGGAGGCATTGCGTGTTGAGTGGCAGAACTCAACGCCGCGCTGGTCCTCGACACCAGAGCGAAGAAATGGAAATATAAATTTAAGTAAATATTTCATCTCCTCGACTGGGGATCGAACCCACAACCAGTCGGTTTTGCAGTCACACCTCGTGCCGCTGCGCCACGACCGGCCTCATTTATTATGGTAAATTCTATTATATTTGCTTCTCTATGTTATGAAATGAGCTATAAATATGGATATTTTCTTTTTTTTCATTTCATTTCATTTCATTCCGTAGATAGCGGTGTAGGCAGAGAGAGTCATTTTTGAGGTATTGCGCTTTGAGTGGAACCTCAGCGCCGCGGTTTGCCTCAGTGCCAGAGCGAGGATCTAAAAATAAATATTTAATTTTCTCGAGTGGAATCGAAACCACAACTTGTCGAGGTTCCAATAATCTTTTATTTCTTTTATAAATTCTTACTTATTGCTAAATTTTATAATTGTAAGTTTAGGGGAAGTACCTATAGGATTTAAATACGCGGTGAATTTAATACTAATAAGCTTAAACTTAAACGATTATTAAGCATTAAGCTTAAACGATTGTATCGATTTTATTGATTTAAAGTTAAATTTGATATTCAATTATTTCTGTTATATATTATAATATTTTGTTTCCCGAAATTTTGAAAAAATAGACTTGATAAATAGACAGATGGGCAGGCGGAGAATGAAGTGCCGAAATACACTTGTCTTTTCTGTTGAGATACCCCTCGAGAATGTCTCCGCATGGGGCGAAAGGAACTTGGTTCAATTTACCCCCTGAAGACACAAGTTTGCGTGTTAACCTCCAAAAAACCCCATTTATCGCATCGCCAGTCTTTCAAAACACTCCTCTTACAGCCGCGCCCAGTATCAGTATATTGGGCATCAATATTTCGAGTAACTGCCAGTATTATGATCATCTGGAAAGCAAGGCAAATATCATATAAATTTTCTCAAGTAGGATTCAAACCCACAATTTATCGCGCTTACAGTCGTATTTTTGCAGTTTAGTCCACTGTTTTTTAACATATCTCAAAAACAAATTTAATATAGAAGTACAAACTAAAAATCTCCAAATGCATTCAGGTGTGATACAACTGCACTGATTTAAATTATAAACAACTGCTACTACTACTCTTATTATTTACAAAAAATATATATTTTATTATTGTAATACGACAGATCCGCTCCTGGTTTGTTTTTTCTTTTCCATTCACACTTTCTTTTGTACATTAAATATTAAAATGTAATTTTTCGCTGCAACTGTTCCCAGTTCTGAGTTCGAAGAAATGTTTTATATTTAACTATATTCTGGAATTGAAGGATGTTGGCTATATTGTTAACATTGGGAAATATCTATATACGCAGTAGTTGTGTGTTCGATTCCCACTAAGAATGTATTTAATTTTCATATTTGCTAGACTTCTATGAACTATAATATAATTAAGAAATAATGAAATCTCTCTCAATTAGACCTCAGGTTCTTCATGGCTTCGTCCAACCATCTGATCTTGGGTTTCCCTAGCTTTTTCATGTCCAGTATACCATTCAGCGAAGAAATGGATGGTCTGGTTTCTCTCATTATCTCCGCTTGCGAAACATCAGGGATGTCCAACTTTGAACATTTTATTTATATAATTGTTAATAAAGCGAAATGTTAATAAATAAAAAAAAAAATCAGCTTCACGCTGTATCCCGCACACAGCAGGGTAGGCAGAGGGAACCTAGTGTTGAGACACTTCGTTCCCCACTTTCTGCCGAATTCTGGAGGCATTGCGTGTTGAGTGGCAGAATTCAACGCCGCGCTTAACCTTGACACCAGAGCGAGGAAATGGAAATATAAATTTAAGTAAATATTTCATCTCCTCGAGTGGGGATCGAACCCACAACCAGCCGGTTTTACAGTCACACCTCGTGCCACTGCGCCACGACTGGCCTCTTTTCACATTTTATTTATATAATTGTTAATGAAGCGAAATGTTAATAAATTTGGTACAATTAAATCAATTATGGAAGATTTTAGACTTGGCGCAGTGGCACAAACGTGTGACTGTAAACGCGACCGTAGTGGGTTCGTAATCAATTTCAGTTGAGAAAATGGATTATCATTTAGTAGTATTCTCATTTTTTCATTCTGGTACCATCATTATAAGTGTGGCGTTGTGTTCCACCACTGAACACGCAATGCATCAAAAATCTGCCGGAAATTGAGTAACGGAGTATTTTAACACTAGATTCCCTCCGTCTGTCTACCTTACTACATACAATGCAGCGGGAAGCTGAAAAAAAAAATGGAAAAAAAAATTATAAACATGATCACAATCATGATTTTTTAATAATCAAAACTATATGTCCAAAAAAAGTACACGTTTTGACAATAGTCAGTCATCAAACAACAAGGTGGCATACGTTTTAAAATGAAAAAAAAAGATCCATATCGGAGTTTCTTTAAAGAAAAACCAAAAGCCCAGGTAATATTTCAAGCCTACCATTAAAGGAAATGCTTTGTCTCGAGCGATCGTAAGGAGTCTTTTAGAACGGCCCCGTAATAGGTAATGGGGCCGTTCTAAAAGAGCTCTCATTAGAGGGCTTGGATGTGTGTATGTATGACTTTTTCATATATGAGAGAGTAAACTCACCTATAATTATAAAAGTTTTATGATTTTTAAAAGGTATAAAAAAACGTATACAAGCTTTAAGTTCGTGTTGAGTTTGTGGACTTATTTCGCTTATTTATATTATACAAGCCATGGATTAATCGAGGTAAGGACAAACGCGGCGTTGTGCTCTGAAGAGTAGACCACAAAATGATTTGACGCTAAGTTGTTTACGAGGCCAGTCGTGGCGCAGGTGGACACAAAAAACGTGCGAGGCGAAGCTCGGTGTTGATTAAGGAAACGAAGTGTCTTAATGAGAACAGAGTGTTTTAGGATTAGATTCCCAGGTTCCTTCTGCCTTCCCGCGCTATGTGCGGGATACAGTATGAAAGTTGAGAATTGATTTTATTTATCTATATGCCGAGGAATGTTATTTAATCAAATTTACAATAAAGAAATAGTTTCCACAATTGAAATAAATTCTTAACAAAGTGTGCAATATAATATAATTTACTTCTTTTCATTGAAATTTAAAATATTCCTTAATAAAAAATAACAGATTTTACCATTAAAAAAATTAAATATATAAAAAAAAACCTTTTTTCGCATCTAGGTTTGTGGTTTAAGTCTGGCTTTGTCTTAAAGAAATCGCAAGCTCTTACAGGCTTTCAGTGCGACCTCGATACGTAATACGTCGGTCTCATTTGATGCTAAGCCTTAGAACTATACTTATAGGTTGTAGTTTTGATATTTTTCAAAATATCTATCTTTTGAGGCCAGTCGTGGCGTAGCGGCACAAAGTGTGACTGTAAAATCGACTGGTTGTGGGTTCGATCTCCACTCGAGGAGATGAAATACTTACTTAAATATATATTTCCATTTCTTCGCTCTGGTGACGAGGCGAAAGTGCGGCGTTGAGTTCTGTCACTTAACACGCAGGTGGGGAACGGAGTGTCTTAACACTAGGTTCCCTCTGCCTACACTGGTGTGTGCGGGATACAGCGTGAAGCTGATTATTATTATCTATCTTTTTATGCACCGTCGTGGTATAGTGGGGAAATGTCTCACTGTAAACATTCGGGAAATGGATGAATAGTGGGAATGAATAGTTTTCATATTATCGCTGTGGTTGAAAGATAGCACGCGGCATTGAGTTCCGCCACACAACACACAATGTCTTAAAAATGAAGTCGGGAACGGAGTGTTCCCTCTGCCTGCTCTGCGTGATACAGCGTGAAATTGGAGTCATTACTTAGACAATATTTCTAAAGAATTTACCTTTGTTACATAAAAAAAAATCTTACCTATATTAGAACGATCAATATTTTTTTTCAAGAAGCCAGTCGTGGCGAAGGGGCACAACCGTGTGACGGTAAATGCGACAGAGTGTAGATTCGAATCCTACTCGAGAAAAAAAAAATATTTAGAGAGAGATACAGAGGCAAAGCAAGATTCAGATCCTCAGATTTCACCGGAAATGGCGAGCATAGTGTAGTAACACTAGCTGAAAATAATAATTTTCATTTCTTTCTTCTTTAGTGAGTTAATTAAGTTTCACAACATTAAGTCGTTGAAAGAAACAGTTTCAAATGCTCCAAAGCGTAAGTTCACGTTTCAGAAAGCAACGCCATATAACTCGAAACTTTCTAACTGAATTTCAATAAAAGGAGTGTGCGAAATTTCAAACGGTATCGGTATCTACAATGGAATTGATTTATCTATGTTGACTGGATTTTAGAATTTGTTAGGAATTTTATCTTGCAAATTTTGTGTTTGGGATATAAGACTTTATTTACTGTATGCTGTATCGTCAGAGCAGAGAGAGAGAGAGAGGGAGGGGGGGGAAGGAACCTAGTGTTAAGACAATCCGTTCCCCATTTCCCGCAGAATTCTCGAGACAGTCCGTATTATGTATTAAATATTCCATTTCCTCAAGTGGGAATCGAACACATAACCGAACATATAACAAAGAGGAGCCTCTTTGTGACCCAGCGCCACAACTGGCCTCAAGCAAATAAGATTTAGTTGCTTTATAATGTGTATAGGGAATCCGCATATAGCAAGATAGACAAAGGGAACCTAGTATTTTGACATTTCATTCTCATGCACCGCCCAAGTTTCGAGAAACTACTTGTTAAATGACAAAAGCAAGCGCTGTGCTTTGTCTTGTTAACATAACGAGGAAATGATGATAATTCTCATACTCTCTCGTAGAAATCAAACCCACAACCGTTGCGTTTACAGTCATATACTGTGCCACTACGACATCAACGCCGATGACCTTATTACAATTAAGAAAAATTAAATTAAATTAAATTAGCTTCACGCTATATTCCGCACACAGCAGGGTAGGCAGAGGGAACCTAGTGTTAAGACACTCCGTTCCCCACTTTTTGCCGAATTCTGGAGGCATTGCGTGTTGAGTGGCAGAACTCAACGCCACACTTAACCTCGACACCAGAGCGAAGAAATGGAAATAATATAATATAATACTTAAGTAAATATTTCATCTCCTCGAGTGGGGATCGAACCCACAACCAGTCGATTTGCAGTCACACCTCCTGCCGCTGCGCCACGACCGGCCTCACCTTATTACAATACAATAATAACATTAAACATCACATATTAAAAGTACCCTAAAAATACCCCTCCAAGAACTAACGAAGTCTAACCGAAGCTGCTCTAAAAGTATAATATCGTAACATTAAATTTTCTCCAGTGGAAATTGAACCCACAACCGTCATGCTTACAGTCATACACTGCGCCACTACGATCTCAACAACGACGATCTTATTATAGTAATAACATTAAAGCATCACATATTAAGGGAACCCAAAAATACCTCTCCAAGACCTAAGTTTAAGTAAAGCTGTTCCAAAAGTATAATAATAAAGTACTACTTTTATAAAGGTCAAACTTAAGGCATAATCTTTGTCGTCGGACATTACCGAAATTACTTGTTTTTATTATCCTTTTTTTTTAATTTTCGAGTTTTAGATCTTTTGGGCATCACGATACTTGCTATTAGATAGGTATGTATATAGGTATTTATATTTGTTTTCCGCTTCACGCTGTATCCAGCATATAACAGGGTTGGCAGAGGGAACCTCACTCTGTCCCCTACTTTCCGTCGAATTTTCGAGGCATTGCATGTCGAGTAGCGGAAGGAAATATTACTGACTAATAATTTAGCGAGTGGGAATCGAACCCACAACCGTTGCGTTTACACGCTTGCTCCTGAGCCACGACGGCCTATATAACTATATCATGTTCTTTTCATTTTTTAATGCGAGATAAACATGAGAAAGAGTTTTCTCTGCTGACCTAGTGTCAAAAAGCCTAGAATTCCTGCCGAAAGCTAATAACAGAGTGTTGTGACACTATATTCTCATTGTCGATTCTGTTGTACACAGTAACAATAGCCAGAAATTGTAGATATAATTAACAGTCTTAACAAAAAACAGTGTTAGTATTCTAAGCGTCAAAGTGTTTTTTCGCTTAATTAATTAAAGGACTTAGGGAAAGCCGCCAGCTTCGTTAAGGTTGAACGTGTTAATGTGTCCTAAAATAACTTTCAGGTTTTACGTGATGACATTTTGCTTTTTTTCTCCGTTTTTCTTCGACCTACCATCATTTTTTTTAATATTATATAATGTTTGAGAATGATGTTCTATTGGTAAATTTTCAGTGTAAATGAATGAAAAAGATGGTAGTGGATTCGATTTCCGTACAGGGAAATAAATTATTTACTATTCTTATTTCCTCACTCTAGTACATGGCAAAGCGCGGCGTTGAGTTCGGCGTTGTGTGTCTTGACTAGGTTCTCAGATTCCCTCTGCCTATCCGGCTATATGTGCGGGATACAACGTAAAGCTAAAAAAAGAAAAAGATTTTTTAATGTTAAATGATAATAATAAATTTAAAAAATGAAAAATGTATCTCCTCATTTTTTTAATAAAAATCTCACACAAATCTTTTATCTAATACAAATATATTATAGCTCATAGAGCATGAAGCAAAAAATCTATTATATGCAGCATTTAGTTCAGTTTCCTAATAATCCAATTGGGATACACTTTTATAAAATAGCAAAAACAGATAAAAATTATAGAATTAAATGAAGAGATAGTGAGAGAGTAAGTATTTTCTTATTTTCTCCGCTTTTCCTTATTTCCAAATACATATATAAAAAATATAAACGTTATTTTTATATAATATACGAATAAGCTAAGCATATTATAAAGAACCATTAAATTTTCTCCACCCTCTTGTTTCAAATGAACCACTCAACTCTTGGGTTTATACCTCCACAGACTATAATAGCCTGTAACGCTATAAACATTGTGTTCTATGGAACTTTTGTGCCTATAGGTACCTAATATATGATATATTTAGTATACTTAGTATATGTTATAGAGAGGTCGTATCTAGAATATTTTTTTAGGGTGTTGAATTATTTAGAGGCTTAAGGGGGCTTACGAAAAAGTGTTTTTTAACCGATTTCTGTAAGAAAAGGAGGTTATCAATTCGATTGTATTTTTTTATGTTTGTAATCTCAGAACTTTTGATTGGGTGAACCGATTTTGATGATTTTTTTATTTTTTTTATTTGAAAGCTAGTGGTTCTTGTGTGGTCTCATATTCTTTGGTCTATTTTTGATAATGGTATCTATGAGAAAATCGGAACCGATTTCAATGATTCTTTTTTTAAGTTTTACATAGGAAAACTACTACCTACTCTTTTTTAAACATTTTTAAAATGTTATTTACACTTAGGAAAGACAAATACTTATTTAGAAAACGTATAAAAAATTGAACGTAGCGGGACTCGAACCCGCGCCTGGTCGGTTTCCAGGAGGCGCGGGTTCGAGTCCCGCTACGTTCAAATTTTTATACGTTTTCTAAATAAGTACTACCTCCTTTTAAGATCTACCCAACACAAGGCCAAGTAGAACAAACAGGTTTAACAATTTGAAGTCAGTTTTTTATTTTTGTTATTTTTTTATCTTTAAGTGAAAAATATACAGGTTAATGTTAACGTTATTGTAAATTATGCAATATTTTAAAAAAATACCAGTACTAGTATAAAATGTATAGGTATTTCAATTTTTACGTAAGCAAAGTATTGATGCATAGTTGTTTTTTCGACATTTTAATTGAATAAGAGTACGTCAGCGTGTACTCGACGTGCGGTTGTCATTTGCAAACTGTGTGAAAATACAATCAAAACACGCTCCAAATCTAGTATGAATTGAAGAATCTGATGAAAAGACTCTGTAGAACGATGTTTAACTTCATATATGGATGGTTGTAGGTTCGATTTTTATTTTAGGTAATAATTGCATTTATATTATTAAGTGAATTTGGAAAAGGGAAGTTTTCTTTTTAACATGTTTATGTGATATTGTTGGGATTGGATAAAATTCGGATATGATGATATATGTAGGCTTTTCTAAATTCTGTCTGTTCGTGAGTGTTATATAATTGTCCATTTTCCGGAAACTAAATTGATATTGATTTACCTTTTTAATTTAAATGTAGTATATTCTGAAATAAGAGTACAAGCTTCATCAAAATTGGTTCAATAAGTTTTGTATATTTCGGAGCATGTGCATACATGAATAAAAATAATCAGCTTCACGCTGTTACCGCACACAGCAGGGGAGGCAGGGGGAACCTAGTGTTAAGACACTCCGTTCCCCACTTTCTGCCGAATTCTGGAGGCATTGCGTGTTGAGTGGCAGAACTCAACGCCGCGCTTAACCTCGACACCAGAGCGAAGAAATGGAAA
>DWQW01004335.1:0-20114 GCA_018249695.1 Heliconius erato demophoon | reverse complement strand
AAATATAACGAATGGAGATCAAAATTTTCGATTTAATTACATTCTACAGGTAGTATTGGAAAAGTGATAGAGTGATGTAAAAAGCTGTATGTAAACATATATTATTAGGAATTTCTAAATTCCTAATGATATATGTTTAATTCCTCTATTTCTATCTTTTTTGTAGTTTTGAAGTTGAGTTTTTATCCACGCACTAGCCTCCTCAAGACTGCGAAAATATTTTTCAGAAATGTAAATGGAATTAAACTGAATACTAAATACAATATTTACTAAACCATTTATCACGAATTCAAGACAAATAAAAAAAAGGGTGCGAAAATATATCTAGACGGACAAAAAATTGTGAGCCGTGTATACTCGCCAATAATCTCGAGGGATTACTTTTATAGTACTGAAGTTATTTTTACCTAACTTCAAAGAAAGGAGGTTATCAGTTTGACACGTCTGTACATATATAATGTTGTTGGAATTGCCTATTGTTTCAGTATGACGATCTTCCTAGGCTTCCAAAGCGTAATTAAGCATATGCATGTTAGTCTGCAATTTTCTAGGAGAAGGATATTAACACTATCGTCGTAGGTTTAAATTAAATATATTCTAACTTAGGCAATAGTCTCCCGCATATAACAGGGTAGGCAGAGTGAACCAAGTGTTCAGACACTTCGTTCTCCACTTTCAACCGAATTTTAAAGGCACACGGTGGAACTGAACACACCGCTTTACATTGTTACCAGAGCAAGGAAATGAAAATACTAAATCATTCATTTTCTCGAGCGAGAATCGAACTTATAACCGTCTCTCTTGTAGTCACATGATTGTACCACTACTCCTTGACAGCCTTCATCTGTTATTAACTATTTCATATTTTTTTTACAATACAAAAAAGTAGAAGACATTAAATCGTGTATAATATATTCTTATCAATAATTTTACTCAAATAAACTTTATATGAGTAAACTATTATTAAGATTAGTTCATAATATGATTATCATCAGATTATCAGACGTATTTTGATATCATCGCACTTTTATGTATTCTAGTCTACGGTAGCAATAGAAGTTTTAATAAAGAAAACCATAAAACAACAATAATCTCTGGGTAGGCTTCACGCTGTATCCCGCACACAGCAGGGTAAGTAGAGGGAATCTAGTATTAAGACACTCTCTTGCCTACTTTCCTTCGAATTCTGGATGTGATGAGTGGCGGAACTCAACGCCACGCTTTGCCTCGACACCTGAGCAAAAAAATGGTAATATAAATAAATTAGAAACGCTCCTATTTAAATATAGTTTTTAAGAATAATTGAATATTTATTATAGTCAGACCCTTTACGTGGACCTTTACTCTTGCCAGACGTCGTAAAGGTTGTTTAAAATTGAAGCAAAATACGTTATACTAGCAAGCTTTAATTTTACATATACTATTTACGGACTATTTCAAGACCCCTTATAAGCACCCAGAGCAATCCGATGGCGCACCTTTATTTACTGCTAACTCTGAAAGCTCTCCAATTTCAAGTTAGTGAGTACTCATACTGTCTTCACTACAGATTAGACAGTTAAAAATTCAATTTAAATGAACTTACTCTCAAAGATGCTGCAAAGGTTTGTACTTTCATTCAGCCTAACCTGACAGTTGCTACAGTTATTATTCGTCCTTTTTTATTTCCGAGTATAAACGCAAAATAGTGAACTTGCAATTTATACCAAGTAAACTAATAATGTATTAACATTACACATTATATACGTATAGAATAAAGTAATAACAGTTTTCTCAATTCTAAAATCGATCTTGAAATGACATTTATGAATGAAAAGGGATATCAAGATTGCTCTCAAGAGCAATCTCGATATTAGAGTTGAAGCGAATTATGCATAGAGTTTTAGTTACTAGACATCCTACAGATAATTTACAGTTAATACACCTTACATGTATTTTCTTTCATTTATTTCAATTTATTTCCATTTTTTCATAAAAAATATATGGACATGAAAAATTATTAAAATTAAAAACATACCATAACCCAAGAAATACTCCAACTGAGCTTGAAATATATTCAATGAGATACGCAGTTTATCAAAGTTTACTAAAACTTTTAATTTATAATACGCCACTAAACATCGCAGTCATTTTATAAAAAGACTTTTTTATTTTATTTTCTCTAAGCATACACACAGGGAAAAGTAATAAAACAGTAACATATTATTAGTATATTTTATTTTAGGAAAAGGCTCTTAAACATTGGACAGTGGGCGAGGCGAAAGAGGTATGTAGAGACCGTAGCGTTTGGCGCTCCGTTCTCTCTGACTACCCCGCTGGGGATAAAGCGTGAAGTTAAGTTAAGTTAAGTTTAAGTTCTCTTAAATGTTTAAGTCTTCTAGTTACAATCATATTATTTTATGGTTATACTATTATAACTTAAATAAATAAAAACTTGACAGTATAAACTACAAATAGAACTAAAATATTAGGTCATCACTTATAAGTAACTGAGGGTGTTTACCACTACTTGTACATATGCAACATTGGTTCAACCAGGAGGCGCAGGTTCGAGTCAATTACGTACTATTTTTTATACGTTTTCTAAATAAGTATTTTTCTTTCCTAAATGTGGAATAACACTTTTAAAAAAATATAAAACTTAAATTAAATATTAATAAATAACATTCTTTCTTGCCAGACGATAATTCTTAGTAATTATCTTTGGGTAGCGGAAATTTGTAAAAATCTCCCTACAGAGACGCTAACAACATAAACAAGTTGTAACAAGCGTATAAAAACTTCAACGTAGCTTGATTAGAACGTATGGCTTAGTGGTCAGAGCGCCTGGTCGTTTCCAGCAGGCGCGGGTTCGAGTCCCGCTATGTTCAATTTTTTAAATAAGTTTATTATTCTAAATAAGTATTTAACATTGGTTCTGTTATACATAGGTATCATCATATTATTTTTTCAAATTTTACATTAAATATTTTTAATGTTATCTAAAAACTTGTAGCGAAATTTGACTTCCCACATCGACTAGGCCCTGCAACTATAGCGGTGAACGGACGAACAAAGTGAATCATTTTAATCGAAAAGATGACTGACTAAGACTGGGTATAAGAATTAAAAATTATTATTTTATATTATTCACGAATTTATTATCGAACTTTATGTAAATACAATCACCGTTAGAACTTAATCTAAAATTTATAATATATTTATAAACAATTAACATACTATATAAATGTTATTATTGAAAACCAAGTAATTTACAAAAAACATTTGACAATAGAATAAATCCTATAATTTTATTTTCTCTGGACCGAGTCTGGACATAGGAGCAGCGAAATTTAAACCTGGAGCTGTATAATAATAATTTAGTTACTTTTACTTTAACTGGAGCTGTTCTGCTAGTAATTAATCTACAATATAATACGAAAAAATACATAAGTAAGGGTCCTTTTTCCATAGCAATTCCGCAAACTGCTGACATTACTCCCCCGAGCGGTTGTGGTCCCCAAATGATTAGATTTGTTGAACTTATATGTAATAAATGATTCCGTGTACGTGTACGAGTATTTAGTAGTTATTTTATTACACTGTGACACATTGTTCTTAAATAATATTCTGTATTTTTGTTGCTATTATTATTGTACAGTAGGAATCTAAATTATTTTAACGATATGATGTTTTTTAGCTTAACGCCGTATCCTACACATAGCATGATACGCAAAGGGAACCTGGGAACCTAGTGTTAAGACACTCCGTTCACATCAAAACACTACCATTGCCAATTTTACCCCGAATTTAGACGAGAGCGAGGAATTTAAATTATTTAATACTAGCGGCCCCCCCACGGCTTCGCCCGCTTAAAATACATGATTATTCTAATATGATTTTTTTATTACTTTAATCTGTAATATTGTAATATTATTTTTTACAACATTATCGTAACTTCTATAAGAATTTTTGATTGTTTCCAACTGAAAAATATGACCAATGTTGATATTTGATATTCATAAAATATACATAAAGCTAATTATTTATTATATGTATATATTTTTGTAACATTACGTTCTTTTTACCTATATTATGTTTTTTAAAGCTCTGTTAAATGTGCTGATGTCAGTTAATAATTTTATATACTGCTTCAGAAACAGCCTTAAATGTAAAATTATTGATTTGGGTAAGGATTCATAATATTCTTTGTAAAATAACTGTAATGTTTGCATATTAACTCCTGTACACTTTTTAAATTAGTTACACATATTATTAGCTAAATATGTAGTTATTACAGAGTACACGTAGAAAGGATGTTTTTAGGCATTTTTATATAGATTTATTTTAAACCAAAAAATCTATGTATTTGCTTGATATCTCTTTGAAGATCAAATCGTTCTTTATCTTTGTGTTAAATTAATTACGATTTCAACTTAAGTGTTATGATTTATGAAGGTAATCTCTACTAATAATTATTTTTTTTTTACTTTATTGTATAAAATATTGTATAATAGTGCTTCAGAAATATATATTTTTATCAACAGTCATATAGTCAAGACGTTTCGAATGTCATTCTTTAAGGAATCTTACCAGCGCGATTGCTATATAACATTCGCAGGCAAACATTATACCTTGAGTTCATTCAAATGACGATAACTTTTTTTTTAATGAACCGATTTTGATGAACCAAACTTTAGTTAAGTACAGACAAAATATTTTTACTGTCTTATTATATATAGAGACCTATTTCCTCTAGTGGAAATCGAAGCCAAAACCTGTCGCGATCACAGTCGCACGCTTGTGGCCACTGCCACTGCGCCAAGTTCCCATTTGATGGCCTCTCCATACTAGACTTCTATATAATATATATTATCTTTTAATGTTAATATTATGTTAAACTTTCAAATCACTTCAAGCTCTTGAGAGTTTTGTTCATTATTGAATAAGTTTTTACCTCTCTATTAATTCCTAGAATAAAATCTAATATTTAAGTTGTGACTAAGTTAAGGTCTACTTGAAGCTAAAGTGCATAACCTTCGCAAAATAAACTTGTAATTTTAAAACATATTTTCTATTGCATCCGATATATTTAACAAGCGTTTTAGCGCACATAGTGTAAATATGTATTGTAAAAAAATCAAACACCTCGAGGCTTTTACAGAACTTATATTTCTTCCAGAGCAAAATACCATTAGGTAAGCTTGAACAATGTCTATCTTAATTTCTCATACAATATGTTATACTACAGTTTCTCTTTCTCTTTCTTCTTCCGCTCCAAGTCTAAAAAATATATCCCGAATTTTCATTTTAGTAGTGCCATCTGGTGATAGTAAAATTTATAAATATAAAATCATTACAATATAAAATATAACACAAAACTCAAAATTTTCGCCCTGCGCCCGGAAACGAAACATTAAGTGTTAAGTGCAACCTATGGAAAAATACATTTAAGACAAAGCTACATTCCTGAATACAAAAGGATAAGTAGATGGAACTTAGTGCCAAGACATTTCGTTCCTCACTTTCTGCCTAATCTAATATTCGAGATGTTTTGTGTTAGCTAGCGAAAGTCAAAACTGCGCTTTATCTTATAAGTAAAGCGAGAAAAATTAAATAATTCCTATAGCAGGAATCGAACCTGGGATAAAATTGGATTTATAGTCTAACGCTGTGATACGTCATGACTGCCTTAAAAAATAAATTATAGTTTTATACGTATACTACAATATCAAAAAAAAAAAGTTCATGAACATGAAGTACTATTCCCTGTATAATAATAAAAAAGGAAGAAATTAATCCCTCGTGCGCCAATCATGTTTGCACTTGATCGATTTTTTGCTATTTTCAGCTTTCTACGTACCTACTTCCGACGGACAGGCTGTCTACGGTCCAGTGGGCGATATGTTCCATTCGTTGCTCAGTGACATGGACTCAATTTGGGAGTGTTTCCTATTGTAGTAGAGAAATGTCGTACGTTTTTAAATTTTGTTAATAAAAAAAATGTACATTTTATGATATAGCTTCACGCTAAATCCTACATTATGCAGAGTAAGCAGGTATATGGATATTAGTGTCACTCCGATCCCCATACAACGCTCAGCTTTTGATAAGGCACTCTAATTATATAAAATTTATATTTTTTCAAAAAGAAGTAACAAAGTGTGATTGTAAACATGAAAGGTTATGGGTTCGATTATCACTCAAGGAACTGAAATATTTAATATTTCCGTTCCTTCGCGCTGGTGGTGGCTTTGAGTTCCACCATTCAACACTCAATGGCTCCAGAATTCGGCGGTAAATGGGCAACGGGGTGTCTTAACACTAGATTCCCTCTGCCTACCATACTGCGTGCAGGATGAAGCTGCAGGGAAGTTGATTTATTTATTTTTTTATTTATAATTTAATAAGTATTAAACGTACATCCTTCGTCAAATTTTCAAAGTCCTGTCAAATGTTCGCAACTCGCTTCGAGGATTAGCTGGAGCGACCAGATTAAAATATAAACGTCGTTCATAAAATAAAATTAAAAATTGTATGATATATACTTTTAGTGTTTTTAATATAATTTGTCGTAGATATTTCATGTAAGAGTGAAAAAATATTCGGATTCAGAAAGAAATTTCTTATTTTTTAAATGAACTAGATGACATAGAAATGTCTATTTTCGCAATGACGCAAAATTGTTAGCGTTGAGGCCGACTTTTCTTTAGGCAGAGGGAACCTTTAAGCTTAATTAAGAAACTTCCAGCATTAAGACTAAGACCCTCCTGTTCCCAATTTTCTGCCGTATTCGACTCCGACTCAACGCCGCCCTTTGCCTCGTAACCAGACCGAATAAATAAAAATATTATGTTTTTCTACTGTGTAAAATAGGAGACTTAAACAAGAATATATTACTTACTAATTGTATGTTTGGTGACAGTCAATTAATTATTTTAATGTTAAATACATATACTTGTTCAGTAGAAATGGAAGATACGAGATGGATGTGGAAAGGCGTATTGCTGTAACAAGGTAACATGGTTAACGGAGCATTGATGAGACGGCGAGACGTCAGCAAGCTGCGCATTTGGCCGTACACAGTGCAGTTTTGGTACCGACACTGTTATACGGCAGCGAAACGTGGTGAAATAAAATATCCCTACAGAAAAGCTAACAATATAAATAAGTTGTAATTGATGAAACCGTATGGCTTAGTGGTCCACAACCGGCGCGGGTCTGGGAAACCGTCTAAGCGCCGACCACTAAGCCATACGGTTTCATCAATTACAACTTATTTATATTGTTAGCATTTCTGTAGGGAGATATAAATATTTTTTTTTTAAATATTTGATTAGATAACATATAAAAAAAATACAGTGAAAACAGCAGGATCCACATCCTCCTCTTATTTATATCTATTTTGAAAGTTCTATTTTTAAAATCTTTCTTGATTTTATATTTTCTCCATTTTATGTAGATTGTGCCGTAATCGTCGAGCACATAAAGACACGCCTCAATGAGTCACAAAGACGTCTAAAATATATTCTATTTGTCAACCTTTTAGAATGGACGTATAAATTATCGTCAATTAGCTAATTATATACAATAAATATGTACAAAACTTTGACTAAATTCACTAAAGTGTTCGTATAAAACAAATAAATTTTGCATGTGATAGAGGTGTTATGTTATTATATCTGTCATTATAAAATTATAAAAATATTTAACTACTTTTAAAGTGTTATTCCACATTTAGTTAGAGAGTAAAATACCAAAATTTAACAAACAATAAAAGATTTGAACGTAGCGGGTTTTGAAACCACGCTTCTTGGTAACCGTCCAAGCGCTCACTAAATCATACGTTCAACGTATAAATTATTTTTTGTAGGTTTTATAAGCAAGTATTTAATATTTCACTTATTCGGAAGCCTGTCATAACTCAGGGACTCAAGCGGGTGACTGTAAATTCGACAGGTTGTGTGTTCAATACAATCTTAAAAAAAAAAATTGTTTAATATTTTAATTTCTTTGCTCTGGATCAAGGAAAAGCGGAAACTGGGGAACGGAGTGTCGTAACACCATGCTTCCTCTACCTACCCGCTACATGACGGATACCTCGGTGTGAAACTAGGGGAAAAAAATGTTTATATATTACAACAAGATTGTAAACTAGACTGGTCGTGGGTTCGATCCCACTCGAGGATATGAAATATTTATTTAAATGAAATGTAATTTATTTAAATATCCATTTCTTCGCTCTTGTGCCGAGACACAGCGCGGCATAGAGTTTCGCAACTCTACACGTATTGCCTCCAAAATTAGGCGATAAGTGTGGAATGAAGTGTCTTAACACTATGTTCCCTCTGCCTACCCTCGTCTCGATTTAACTTGCTAAAAAAAATAATAATTGAAAATTTTAACAGATTCGTAACTGCAACTCAAAAAAAATAATTGAGTAATAATCATACGAACGTCGCCATCTTTATGGACAACAAGTGTAATAAAGCTATAGATCAATAATAGATATACTAGGTTTCCTTTGTGAGGATATATGAAGACTACTTCAAAGCAAACGAAGCAAATATATGGAAATCGGCTATCTATTTCCTGTCAGTCTCTTTATTTACAGTTGTATATACTGATTGAAGATAAAATATTTAAAACAAAAGACACAAAAAACTAGCACAAGGCACAAACGACTTTACAATTCAAATACAATTTCATTAACAAATTTTTGAATTTATTAGAAAAATAATGAAGACATTCATCGTGGCAGAATAGGACAAAGTTAGATTGTAAGTTCGATGATTGTCATATTATTAGTTAATTATATATAATTAAATAATATATTACTAAAATAAAAAATAAAAAATCAGCTTCACGCTGTATCCCGCACACAGCAGGGTAGGCAGAGGGAACCTAGTGTTAAGACACTCCGTTCCCCACTTTCTGCCGAATTCTGAAGGCATGGCATGTTGAGTGGTAGAACTCAACGCTGCGCTTAACCTCGACACCAGAGTGAAGAAATGGAACTATAGATTTAAGTAAATATTTCATCTCCTCGAGTGGGAATCGAACCCACAACCAATCGGTTTTACAGTCACACTTCGTGCCGCTGCGCCACGACTGGCCTCATATATTACTATCTATACTATATTATTGAATTTCCTTAAGTGTACCAGGAAGGTTGTTATTAATCACCTTGATTGCGTGAGCTAGTTAGAGGTAAAAGCTTTTACTAACTTTAAGAACAATTCACCTTGAACCATTGTTTATTTTTCGTTTTACGTCTTTCTGATTAAGCTCACCTTGCTTGCTTAAAGAATTTATTATTAGGACAATTTTAGTCTATTTTAAATTTTTAACTAACGCAACACAAATCAGGAAAAAAATTTAAATATGAATTGTCCTCCGTGTAAGAATAGAGCCCATAACCACCATGTAGCAGACAGCTTCTCTCTCCACGACGCATTGACGCAAGTCATTGCTGATTAAATAAATACTGATGTAATAATAAGTAACCAATTTATTTATTTATAAAACGTATAAATATTTAAACGTAGTGGAATTCCAACTCGCGCCTCCTGGAAACCGACTACGCGCTCTGAACACTAAGCCATACGTTCTCATAAATAGTATTTTCTAAATAAGTATTTTTCTTTCCTAAGTGTGGAATAACACTTTAAAAATGTTAAAAATAAGTAACAAATTTATTTGGGAGACACTGACTGACCTTTCAAATTACAGTGTCGATGACACTGGAGGATGGTCACGTACAGAACATGACCCTGGAGGATGTCGGCGCTAATGAATAAAGCTAAATTTATATATAGAAAATATGTAGATCAATTTAGCTTTATTAATTTAGCATATACATAAAATCTTTATGTATAATTATATGCCGTATATACGAGGACTTCGTAGTTCAGGGGCACAAGTGTGTGACTGTAACGTAACGGTTTTGCGTTCGGTCCCCACTCAAAACAATTATTTACCAATATTTGTTTTTATTGTGTAATAGCATATTTAGCAAGAAAAAATACTTATTAAGAAAACGTATATTTTTTTTTAAACTTTCTACTATACTCATTTCATTGTTTGGGGGTAAAATAAAATCTAAATAATAATAGTATTAGTAGTAACATTCTAAAAATTATTAGATATATTTATAATTGTATTGAGTGTAAAAATATCTTTTTAACATTTAAAAAAACATGTTATTCCACAATCTGAGGAAAGAAAACTACTTTTAACGTAATGTATAAAATGTTTAACGTAACAGGATTCGAAACCAAGTTTCTTGAAAACCGTCCAATCGATTTGACTACTAAGCCATGCGGTTTTATCACGTCGTATGTCAAAGCTTGTCGTCACGTTTGTCAAAATTTTCATACGCTCGTTACAATTTATGTTCAAAGGAACTGAAAACATTTAATATGAAAATAAAATCACTTCTAATATAGTAACATTATTTTCACGTATTTTCTTACACTTTTGCAAGGTTTTGCAACCTGAAGTAAAACCTACAGCTAAGTAAGTCACTTAGTTCTAATTTTCGCTTCGAAAAATTGTATTGAATTCAATGTACTAAATATAGAAATTTAGTATGTATGCCTTTTGAAAATTATATATTGCATCAATGTATCGCTGAACTTGGCTGACGAAGTATACTGCAAAATATGCTCATGTCATTCCCTGTGGCAAAATAATAATGCAAAATGCACTAGACTACGATGTCTTGACCTACATGTATATATTTATGTAGTAGATATACACATATACTCTTATATTACTACTATCCTTGTTTTGTTCATACTCTGTATATGATTCATAAGGCTAACGAATATATCATATAACCTAGCGACACCATCGTAATTGCCTTGCTTGTAAAATAGTTTGGTGGTCGTGTATTTAAAATATGACTTATTTTCTATTTTCCCAAAACTGAACGTATTATTTTTAAGTTTCATTTACAAACTGCGTCTTATCCGCAATAAAATCAATTGAAAAAACATTCACATTAGTAACGTAACTTAACGCTAATTTTATTACCTCGTAATATAATCCATTGTGTTCATCATTTCTTCTCTTGGTAGGCGTGAGCGTCTAAAGGCGGAAATCGTATGTCATGTCTTAAGCATCCGCCGGTTGTTTGAATAGGAAAATGACTTCTTTTGTTTACTTATGTATATTAAAAAAATATCCTACGCATAATGACTTCTTTTTTTACTAAACGTGCAATATCACATTATAGAAAATATTATTAGTTAAGGCCAGTCGTAGAGAGAAAATTAGTTGAATGAGGAAACAAAATTGTGTCTTGTTTAGTTTTTCTCAGAGTTCTGCATTTTATTACGAGTATTTTTTTTTAATTTTTAGTTTTACGCTGTTTCCCGCACATAGCAGAGTAAGCAGAGGGAATTTGGGAATCTGGTGCTAAGACCCTCTGTTCCCATTAAGACACTTCCGTCACTCACTTTCCGTCAAATTCTGGATACATTGCGTGTTGAGTGGCGGAACTCATAGCCGCGCTTTGCCTCTTTAAATTGTTAGAATGGCAACGGAATATCTTAATATTAGGTTCCTAGGTTCCCTTTTACCTACCCTGCTAAGTGTGCTATATACAATAAAGCTAAAAACAAAAAAAAATGGTTATTTTTGTTGCAAATAACAAAGAAGGTAGTAAAATTAAAGTAAACAAAAATCCTATTCCACTCGAACAGAATCACAGGCGCTCCAGTTTATCAAATAAAATCACAATATTTTGTTACTTTTACCTTTATTTACATTATATACAGTAAATATATATATGCTACTATTTGTGCAATAGAGACATTATCAATATTTTTTTGCTTAAGAAATATAACATTATAATACAATTAAATATAGGGTGAAACCAGGATAGATGCCTCAGAGGAATAGAGTTCCACTTTTTGAAAATCCTGTTTACAAAAATGAAAATTAGAAATACGTTTTCTAAATGCACTTAACATGCGCCCCTGACTCTTTAGAAACAATCTGTTAAGCTAGGTGATTATTTTTTGCTCTTATGAGCGTATAGAGCGGACGCTAAAATTGTTTGACAGTTCAAATTAAATCATTGCTTTGTAACTTTATAAGTAGCAATGGCTTATTATTAGGCAATTTATTTCAATCATGTTGGGAGATCAGTAATTTTTTTTAATATATTTTTCTGAAAATTATGAAAGGCACTTATCCCAAACTATGGGGATAGTCGCCTCGAATTTTTAAAAAATAAATGGCCATTGACATTATACACTTCTAAATAAAAAGAACTTTGCCAAACTATTTATGTCGTGACTATTTTTATGTTTACTAATAGACTCCGATGCCAGTTTATACAGGGCCTCGAAGGTCCGTTGATCTCAACTATTCTCTGAGAGATGAAAAATATTGGTGAAAAATCCGTCACTATGACACATAATAGCATAAAATTTTGTATAACAAGAGAAAAACGAGTGAGATACAAATGAAACTTATAATGTTTTTCACCAACTATCCATATAGGAAGCATCTATCACCAAAACAAGAGTTCCATGAAAAGCTAAATTCTGCAAAATCTGTAAATTCTAAGTCATTAAAGTAATAAATCAAATTCAAAAATATTATTTATATAAAATTTACATTTTTGAAACTACCGGTTTT
Source organism: Heliconius erato demophoon (assembly GCA_018249695.1). Taxonomy (NCBI): domain Eukaryota; kingdom Metazoa; phylum Arthropoda; class Insecta; order Lepidoptera; family Nymphalidae; genus Heliconius; species Heliconius erato. The sequence continues at coordinate 7,484 of DWQW01004335.1, read as the reverse complement.
ACCCTACAGCATTAGGTATTTTTTAAGTTTCACTCTGAATCCTGTGCATAGTTTAGTAGGCAGAGCGAACCTGGAAATATATTATTAAGTCAACCTCCACGCTTAATATTGAGCTTAAAATATTTGTATTTTGTCAATATTCTTTACAAAAAAAAGATATTACATGCAGGATAGGATAAAATTCTGGTTAATTCTGGTAAAATTTTTGAGACAATGCGTGTTCAATGGCGGAACTTAACGCCACGTTTTGTCTACTCTTTGGTAGATCAGTATAATTAAATTGTAATTTAAGTAGAAAATGTATTCTCGAGTGGGAAATCGGTCCCATTGCGCCATGATGGCTCTAATATTTAATAAAAGTTCCACTTAAATATATTAGTACATTTAAAGATATTAGAACTAAATATAATTTTACATTAGACTGACTAGTTTTAACATTTTTTTTATAATTATATTACACACACAATTGAAGGGACTTATGTTTAATATATACAGATATACTTATACAATATACGTATGTGTCAAAGCTGACCTATACTAACTTAAAAAAATATTTTAAAAATATATAGTTATTTACATATATTGTTCTTTCTATTTTATATGATACATAAATAAATATGATAATGTTTTAATTTATAATTTTTGCTACTGACGCCGCGTAACATTAATGTTATATTTATTTTACCTAAGTTTCTCGTATTTACTTGTTTTAACTTGCGCGGAAAAACTAAAGCGCGGATTAAGCCGCGCGCCGAACTGGCTTATTTAGGATTACGCAAGAGTAAGCTGCTTACCTGTATTCCCACCAATAAATAGTCGGAAATGACGGAGAGAAGAGAAAGAGTTAAAATGAACTCGCTCAGTTCTACAGAGCGAAGCGAAGTAATTACAATATAAAAACATTTAAACAATTTTATTGGCCAAATTTTATTTTTTTACCAGCCATGAAAAACGTTGTTTTCCTATTGCCTACTATTGTTACGAGACTTCGCTACACTGGTAACATTAAGATATTATCGCTAATGTAATATCTAACATAAATTTTATTATTACAAAATACGACTTAGGCCTTGCACTAGCATCTTAATAGTGAGATTTAGAATAGAATAGTAATAAAAATAAAAATTATAATAGAATAAATATTCAATAATGTAAATCTAATTTACTAACTTCGTGAAAAATTGTCAAGAGGCAACAGGAAGCTCTCAGTGCTCACGTCTTTAGCGTCCAAGTTAGTTTCGTCGTGTTTAACGCCGTTTTCGGTTTCGCAACATTTGGGGAAGGGGGGCATGTTGTCAGTTTTGAATACAAGGCACTTCCTGTAGTTCTCCTTCGTTCTCTCTTGATGGTTGTTCGCGGTGGAGTGCGAACGATGCCTTCCTCAGAGGTTCGACGAGCCATTGTTCAAGAGGCGGATGCTGCTGTCGCGTCCGACGCTGGTCCTGTACAAATTTATTTAGGTATATAAAGTTATCCAGTTTCTTTTTTTGTTAGCTTCACGCTGTATTCCGCAGGTAGCAAGGTAGGCAGAGAGAACCTGAGAACTTGGTGTAAAAAGACAACCCATTCATGTTAAGAGAATTAAAGAACGAGAGATGAAATTCAACGCCACGTTTTGCGAGAAATTGAAAATAATAAATAATTAATTTCTTCGAGTGGGAATCGAACCTACAACATATGACGTTTAAAGTCACACCGTTGGGCCCCTTCACCATGACTGGTCTCACTTATAAACAAAAATTAATTCAGACTTAAGGTTAAAAATCACTCATACGTAAATGAAGGTTAAACGAGTAAAACGATTGTTTTCATATATACCCTTGTCAAATTCGGTCATATCGGTCGTGGTGACAAGGCAAAGTGCGGCGTTAAATTTCGAAACTCTACACGCAATGCCTTGAAAATTCGGCGAAAAGTGAACAGAGTGTATTGATATTAGATTTCTTCTGCCTATCCTGTTATATATGTTATAGCGGAGAGATGAAAAAAAAATAATAATATGAGAATTTGGAATTTTCACGAGGATGTGGGACAAAAAGGGACTTAACAATTGGATTTACAATTTATAATTAAATTATGCAAGCTTGCGGCCCGAATATAATTTGTATGAAAATTGTTGCGGTGATGTATTAATTTTTGATATAAATGAAAATGTTAATATTTAATATTGAGGCCATGATGGCATAGCGGGACATTGTCTGGCTGTACTTTATATATGCTCTGTGTTTCCTAATTTTCGAAATATCACGTGTTAAGAAGCGGGACACAATACCTCCTATCTACGTCTTATGACCAAAGTGAGTAAATAAAAATAAATCATTACCAAAATCGAACTCACAACCGTTACGTTTACAGTCCATTGCACCACCGCACTATGACGGTGTTCTTTTTTTTAGGTTATAACTAGATTATATAAGCAAAAAGACAAGGAAATATTAATAACACAATCCACTCACGTCCTCGGCACCATACTGATATTAGTTTTTCTGCTAGAATGTAGGCGTCTTGATGTCGATAATGACAGCGACCCGCGAGGTCCGTGCGTGGACCCGCTGCGGCACAGGAGGTACCTAAAGTTAATATTACTATATTAGAAACGAAACATATTTATTAAATTAAATTAAATCAGCTTCACGCTGTATGCCGCACACAGCAGGATAGGCAGAGGGAACCTAGTGTTAAGACACTCCGTTCTCTACTTTCTGCCGAAATAAATTATTATATATGTTTAGCTTTTTAAAATCATATTTCGATATTGTAATGAGGCTATTGGTTTATCTATAAAATCGATTATTGTGGGTTTAGTTCCCACTCGGGAATTTCCTAGCTCTGGTAAGAAGATATTGCGCGGCATTGAGTCCAGACACTAACACACATAAAACTTCAAAAACTGGGCGGTGCATGGGGAACGGAGTGTCTTAACACTAAGTTTCCTAGGAACTGCTAGGAACCTTAGACATTAAATTTTAAATATATATCTATGTGCGGGTACAACGTGAAGCTAAAAAAATGTTTTCAATATTTTAACACAAACCATCAATAAACATTATAATTTCGAAGTCTACCGCCGCTACTGTTTTGAAATTATGTTGCATATTTTTAAACCGACCAGGTCGGTCGGTTTCCAGGAGGCGCGGGTTCGAGTCCCGCTGCGTTCAAATTTTTATACGTTTTCTAAATAAGTATTTTTCTTTTCTAAGTGTGGAATAACACTTTAAAAATGTTTAAAAATATGCAACATAATTTCAAAACAGTAGCGGCGGTAGACACCCGCGCCTCCTGGAAACCGACCAGGTCGGTCGGTTTCCAGGAGGCGCGGGTTCGAGTCCCTCTGCGTTCAAATTTTTATACGTTTTCTAAATAAGTATGTTACATATATTTAAAATACTAGTAGCGGTAACGGTAATCTAAATCTAGTTAAAGAAAGTGCAACGCTAAGTTCCGCTATGTCCCTATGTCCCTTAGGGCGGGTAGGAATGTATTGCAATGTTCCTTTTACTTTCCCTATATTGTAGAATAATTTTACTCAAGTTAAAAAGAAAATAAATTTTTATGTGCAGTCGCACATAAAATTTTATTATATTATTGGCAGGGTGCGTAGTACTAGGTGACGGTATTATAAACGCTCGCAGCGCACATGGTGCTCATGTATTAAAACACGAACGTAATTTAGTGTATTAAGTAAATGTTTCAGTAGTTTAAGCGGGCGAAGCCGCGAGCGGGTCGCTAGTAAATAAATATAACATATCCTACTTCGGTATAGTTTATTTCTAGATGAGTATATCTTTGACAGTTCAACCGAAAGGTCTATTGAGGTATGAAATGTGAGTTAACGTGACGCTAATGGAATGTTAGGTCATTTATCGAAAATAATCGCAATGGTACGGGAGCCGAAGCGGGGACTTCTGGATTTACTAAAGCGCGGCAGATTATACTGGGGGATTCCTTGAACTTGGTTAAGTACTTCAACCAAATATGAGCCCCACATATATGGCCGCCCGTCTAGAATAAAGTCAAAGTTAAATAACTTTATTCAAAATAAGAAGTTCATATCACATATTCAAGTCATATATTCAAGTCATTTTTTGAATGTCATCCAATTTACCACCAGTTCACTAAAGTTAATTCCTCAGGCCTGAGAAGAAACGGCGCAAGAAACTCAACGGAATTTATTTTTTTAAAGTCAGTTTTATACAAATACATATTTAATTATTTGTGACAATGGTACTGAAGCGAGCATTTCATTCCCAAGATGTGTCATTTAAAAAATAATTAAGTTGGTAATACCTTCAACACACAAACGTCTATTCACATTTTTTTTAAATCGTGATATAGATAATTCTCTAACGTTTTGTGGGATCTTATTGTAAAAGCGTACACATTGTCCCATAAAGGAAATGCGGATTCGATGCAATCGAGTTACAGGTGCACTGAGGTTAAGCCTATTTCTGGTGTTAATATTATGCGCATCACCTATTTTGAGAAAACCATTAATGTTTTTCTAAACATACATAACATTTTCAAAAATATATTGAGATCCAACATGCAGTCAATAAATAAATAAATCAATATGTTGATGGTTTCATTAAGCTTTTTCCTTAAGGAGTTTTAAAGGCTTAAGTTATAGATTGCACGAATAGCTCGCTTCTGCAACACAAATATTGGTTGAATAAGACCGCTGCGCCACGACCGGCCTCACCGCTTTAAATGAAACCACAGTTTTAACTACTCTATAAAAGCCTAATATCAGAAAAAATAAATTCCCAAAAATGAAAAAGTATTTTTTTTAAACAAAATAAATAATAAAATTGTCGTTTTAAAATAAAACGCCATTTGTAAGGACGACGCACGCACACATAAACCTATCAAAGGAACACCGCCGCACACGCCTCATTCCGAAATCGAGTCGTAGGTACTGCCGATAAAGTTCAAAGTTGTTTAACCTTTAGTAGTATTTTTGTAGTAGTAAATGTTTACGTTATTGGGATCTATACGTAATCGCGTCACACGAAATACAGGTATGGGATAAAAATCGTGAAATGAAAAAAAATTCTACGTCCAAACTGTTGAGACATCTTGGTTAATTTCTTTAGGTATGGGTTTGAAATGTTTTACTCTATATGCTGTTTCCGTAAAAGGAGCGCTGCCTCTTCCACCCTGTATAATAAAAGGAACAGATTAGTAAACAAAATGATCATATGAACTTCTCGAGCGCATCAGATTAAGGTAAAGTGAGTTAGTTACATGCTAAATCATGTAAATATATTTCACTAGTTTGACATTAAAAACTTTAAAGGAGGGGGAGGACTACAAAGTTGTAAAAGAAATTTATTCTCGACATTCTCCAGCGTGGTTTACTTTTTTTTAAACGGAAAATATCAAGGAATGAAAAATATAGAATCTGACGAACTCCACAAACCGAAGTATTAAAAATTTATCGATTAAGAGTTTCTATTCCTCTCTCGCTCTTTCTGTATCTGTGAAAATGAGAGTTTAAAAAATACTCATAAAAAATATTTTGTTATTATTATTTTCTTATAAATACAAGTATTCTACTTCAAACATGCACTCTTTTATTTATATGCAATTTCTTGAGCTTTTTAATTGATTACGATCAATGATTTAAAAAAAATCTCATATTAGGCAAGTCCTTATATGTAAATATGTATAATATATCAAAAAATACTTATATGTTATTTATTTGTATTCATTTCACTCTTTGTTATTTATGCAGTATCAAAATATCCTGTAGTATTGAAAGTTTATGTTAGTTAAGGTTAACTGTAAGAGATCACTAATAGTGATAAAGTCGCCTTTGCATACTACCTCTATGCGCAAAATGTGTTGTTTATTGTTTTTTTCTATCAGTTTTTATATTGGTGTTCTTATTTCTCTAGTAAAATGTTTTATTTCCTTTATGTATGCAATACAAATGAACTATATAATTATATCTTAATCTGACGCGTTTGAGTATTTCGAAGTGACGAAATTGATTTTGCACATTCATTAGTCAGATTATTATATAACAGCTTTTTTTCAGGTTTTCTTAACACCCTCTTAGAAAATCTAACACATTGTAAACGTTAAATTTTCTTTTCTTCTTTTTTTCATTTTTAACTCTTACGTACGACCACCTCCATTATGGAAACAATCAGATTAACATATGTAGAACATGAATGATACCAATATCTGACTCGAGGATGTCCATTCAACAGTTTTATTTATATTTTTTAAAAACTATAGCCGTTTACCCCAACGATCAAATGATATGTATTATATAAGCTTCGCAACCCAATAGGTCCCTATGACGCTCGAGGAAATCTCGATTTAGCATCGTCGGCTCCCGTACGTCGGTACCCGTATTTTCCTTTAAATCGATATGGTAATGAGTTTGTGATGTTGTGTGAATATGACGACACAGTGAACAAAGTGACTGTTGTTTCCATGTTGGAATGCTCATCGGGATCGGAATAAAACCAAATAGAAGCCGTCGACGCGCAGCGGTACAGTGTCTGACGCAACGGATATAGGTTCGATTTCCTCTCGGTGACATTAATTACTTTCATGTTATATGTAAGAACACTCAATGTTAAAGTATATAAAATTAATTACAATATATCATTTTGTTGTTTCATTGAATGTGATATTGAATTTCCATTACAACGTGCACACATCGATTTAAATTAAATGGTTCTAAGTAAACAACAAACATCCTTACTCTAGTTTTCGTAGATAAATACAATCTCTCAAACACTAACAAATTGCTTCGTTCTCGTAATTTTGTGTAATGTTATCTTTTTAAACGAGTTAGACTATACGTTAAAATTTTCAATAGTAACGCCGGTTTTTTTCCACTTAAGCTTTTGTATCAATTTCAGTATGATATATGTATTGTTCTTATCGTTGAACCCGCAAACTGAAGTTTGCGGGACAATGCACTCATTTTGTATGAAAATTACTACAAATATAATTTTGTAATGATTTTTTTCTATGACATATCAATAAAGTTTCACTATTGCCAAATTTCATAATTGTAGGTTCACGGGAAGTATCCTATAAATTTTGATTTCTCGGCAAATATCATACAAAATGCAGAAAATTCGATGAATGATGATGGCAGGAAAATAAAATGATTCTTTTGTTTAAAGGTTCCGTTTTTACTTTTTGAGGTACTGAACCTTGTAAAAAAGCAATGTATTTGTTTTTGTCTTCATCATTTTAAATGAAAGCACAGTTTTAACAACTCTATAATAGCTTATTAGATAAAATTAAAAGAAAAGAGATTTTGCCAAAAATGAGCGATTTTTTTTTATATACGTGTAATAAATAATTAGCTTTATGTATATTTTATAACTATTAAATATCAACAATGGTCGTATTTTTTTATTTAAAACAATCAAAAATTCTTTGACGATAATGTCGTAAAAAAATCATATTAGAAGTCATTATAGTTGTCAATCAATTCTGCTTATTAAATCAATAAT
>DWQW01004334.1:0-20114 GCA_018249695.1 Heliconius erato demophoon | reverse complement strand
GGGGGGCGCCCCCCCCCCCCCCCGGCTCCCGCCGGCTCTACGCCGTACGACGCAGCTTTCCTCGGCACGCCGCCTCGCGCCAGTCGACAGTCAGCTACGGAGGTGGGCGGTCGTGTCGCGCACGCACAAAAGCGCCGCGCCAACTGTAAACACGACGCACTGTCCGCTCGCGAAGTAACCTCCGACCAGCCCCCCGCCGGTGTCGTGTTGTGCCAAAACAGTGGATCTTGAAGTGCGGATGGAGTTGTCAGACATGTAAATAAATGTCACGTACAGTGCAGTGCCGGTGAGCGCCGTCAGATCGTGCGAACTGCGAAACGGGTTCTGTTCGGTTCGTCTTAAAAGCTGCCGAATCTACATGAGGCTACCGACTTTGTCGTACTTAACTATTATCATAGTCTATCTGATACCAGATTTAGTAAATACCTACTAGGTACCCGATTTGGCAGGAAACCGCGCGCTTATTACTTATTCAAATGTCACGTTGCTTGTACTCTTTTCTTTTATCATACATAACTCATTTTTATTTACTACAAACAAAACTGTTACGTGATGCTATAATTGCATACGCTCTATATTACCACTGAAAAAAATAACTAAACAAATTAAGATTAAAATTTCAAAACAAAACTTCATAAATTTTATTTAAATCAATTTTTACGCAGTAACTTACTACTACAATTTTTCTAAATTATTACATATTTAACAAACTATTCGAACTATTTAATAGTTAATGTCAATAATATTCAAAGCCCCAGTCCAATATCTGAGCCGAGCTGGCGGGCTGAGCTTGTCAACGCTATCAATTAATGCCATCGAGGTGTCCTAGTTATACGAAACCCGCCAAACTGTTACGCCCGAGTGGAAAACTTATTATTAAGCTAAAAATAAATCTCGAAACTAAAAGAAAGGTTTACGTTGTACATTTTAAAGGTTTATAAATTAGGTTTGTGAGTATTATGTATTTAAAATGCAAGTAAAAATTAAATTGGCAAAGCTTTTGTCGGCAAAAATAGGTTCTACTTTTATTATCAGTTTGAATATAACTATATAAGATATTACTGTAGGTACATTATCATCTCATACATATTAAATTTAAACATATTTTTCTTTCATATTCGTAGAACGGTACGGTACCTATATATATATGTATAAAATTTACCATCGGTATATTTTTTTTTGTAAATTTCGACTACTTTCTAAATATCTCAAAATTCAATGGACCTCTCTTTTAATATGAAACATAATAATCATACCGCAAAATGACAAAATCAAGCAAGAATCAAATTATATTCATTTTTATACAAAAAATAAACAAGGTTAATCACGACAATTTACAAACATATTTACCTTAAAAAAATCGATACATGTAAATATTGACTTTACACTGTAAGTAGCTCTGTAAAAAATAAAACTTTTAAAATCGCTTTGATCTCTCCAGCTCATCTTTTGACTCTACTTAATATAACCGACGGTTTGAAAACTTCTCTTTGGTACAACTTTCTCTAAAGCGAGGTTTAAGTCCATGATTCTATTCAAATAGGATAAATCTTTTGTTCTACTAATCGTATTGTATAATTGATATGTTAAATCCAAGTAAATATTATGTTAAAAAATTTAATTTAAAATTGATTGTTTAAATTTAGCTTTATAAGCCGTAGTCTAACGGAGTGAAAGGCACTTTCTCTAGCCCTCCGGCCCTCGAGAGATAACTTTATTGCAGAAATTTACGCCTCACTTCGACTATAGATATCATTTACACTGATTATTCAGATATATATTTAAAGAGAAATAACGATAATCGTTGCATCAATCCTATAATAATAAAGTTTATAGAAATAATAAAGTTTAATTTAAATATTTTTCAATTCGATTGATGCTTCAATCCACAGGTGGTCTTTAATTTAAACTTCCCTGTAATATCTGTTTGCTGAATTCGGGATTTAACACTGACCTTTACTGAAAAAAATGGTATAATTTATTTCATTTTCATGCTATCAGTATTAAAAGAGCATAAAAATTTCTGTTTCTATAATTTTCATATATTGTGTTTTGTCTTTTTTGATTATCGTAATATGTGTTAATTGAGATTAAAATAAATTAATCTTGTAATTTTTATGCGCTATATAGTACGTGCTTTTAAACATTTAGAATGACGCGAATAATATAGAACCAGAATCCTTTTCTTTATACAAAACCAACTGTTGTAATATACGCGCAAAATATGGACTGTATAAAGAATGCTAAATAAGCATGCTGAAGCTTAAGCAAATAAACTTAAAAGTGAGATTTTAATCGAGAATATTAGGAAAATTGTTTTTAGTCTTCTTGGTAATTTTTACATTTAAATTTCTGATTTTACACGTCTTCTTTGTATATTAAAAATATTATCATTAAAACTTTAAGTATATAAGTTTAGACATTCTTAAGTTCAATATCAAACTTTACATGTTATAAAACTTTCAAACGAGTTTATTTATATCAAAAGATAAAGCAGTGATAAATTTTTTTATTTAGTCTTACTAACTTATAATCATATTTTTCCGTATTTAATATTTTCATTTCTTCGCTCTGGTGTCTAATCAAAGAAATTAGGGAACGGAGTCTTAACACTAGGTTCCCTCTGTCTAGGTTCCCACAGCAAGGGTGCTGTGTACAGCGTGATACTAAAATATATATTTTTTTCCACATAAATGCTATATCCGGCCTAAAGCCAAATTACGAGCGAACGAGCTCCCTAAGTGTAGTTTATGCAAGCTTTGTTTATGTAAGCAATTTGTGATTCTTGTGCAACCACGTTGTGCTTTCCTTAACAATATTTGTAATAATATGACTAGTGAACCGCTCTCGGCTTCGTCCGCTAGAACCACTTACTAATCTGAATGACTTTAGTGTTCTAATAATATTATCACTTAGAGACTATATCTATATATCAAAAAATAAAATTTCAGCCCAATTCAATAAAAAAAATATTACAATTTTTTGGAAACGAATATTTTATATTGATATAATTTTTTTTATTTATAAACCGATTTTAATTTTAACAAATGTAAATGTTAAGGGAAATTTGCCTAATACAAGTGAAAATTGCACTCAAATAAATTAAGTTTTCTGAGATAAGCGTGAATAAAAGTACCGACCAACAGACAATAATTTTAAAAATCATTATTTTGGGTATTACATTATTATATTGATAAATGCCCCTAATTATATATCTTCTAACATATTTTTAATATAGAGATTGGTGTAGATACATAAAAGATATATTAGTTACAATTTTACTATAAGTATAAGATTAATAGATACTGTTTTGAGAAAATAATAAACAAATTGAAAAAAACATTAAAATATTAACATTTTTTTAATATCGATTTTAATTAATGTCCTTCGTATAAATATACTTTTATTTTGATTTCCTAGTGACGATCAAATCAACTGGAAAGTATCATTTATCGTGCCAGACTATCTCGCTGTCACGATATGGTAATCGATACTGATAATTTAAAATTTCCGATAAGGCAATTCGCATATAATAGTTTTTCTGTGCATTAATATTTTTTTATGCATATTCCACGGAAAATACATCTTATAAAAATTGACGCTTAATTTTATCTTTGTGTGCTCTAATTTTCTATATAAAATCCAAATTTTTTCTTTATTTGTACCGTAGCTCTCACTCTTTGCTAAATTTGATAATTCTAGGTCAACGAGAAATATCCTATAGCTTTTGATTACGCGGCGAATTACATACAATAAGTGGCAAAAGCGAATCCTAAACGCACGTATGTTTAGATTATTGATTATTATATACCTTTGCAGTATAACCAAGGGAGTATAGATATTTAAGATCTTTTAAGATATAAAATCCTAAATACAAATACTATTAAAATCAGCTTCACGCTGTATCCCGCACACAGCAAAGTAGACAGAGGGAACCTAGTATTAAGACACTCCGTTCGTCACTTTGAGTGGCAGAACTCAACGCCGCGCTTAACCTCGGCACCAGAGCGAAGAAATGGAAATATAAACTTAGTAAATATTTTATCTCCTCGAGTGGGGATCGAACCCACAACCAGTCGATTTTACAGTCACACTTCGTGCCCCTGCGCCACGACTGGCCTATTAGGATACCAAGAAATACTAAATTCGCGACAAAATATAGATAAGACTATGAAATATTTTGATAATTATTATATGTGTTGCTTAATAATAATAAAATAAGTATTTTGTATTTGTTAAACTATTGATATTTCTAATTTATTCATTATATTATTGAAATAAATTGCTAAATTTACCATAACTTCGTCTATTATAAATTTCAAACTAAATTGATCTAAGGCCACCATGATGTGCCAATTACAACAAAGGGTGTCGTACCCTTCTGAGGCCGGTCGTGGCGCAGGGGCACAAAGTGTGACTGTAAAATCGACTGGTTGGGGTTTCGATCCCAACTCGAGGAAATGAAATATTTATTTACATTTATATTTTCATTTCTTCGCTCTGGTGTCGAGACAAAGCGTGTCGTTGAATTCCGCCACTCAACACGCAATGCCTCCAGGACACGGTGGAAAGTGGGGAACGGAGTGTCTTAACACTAGGTTCCCTCTGCCTACCCTGCTGTGTGTGGGGGGTACAGTGTGAAGCTGTCATTCCCTTTTTTAAATTGATACCATCTGCTATACCACAATTATAAATTAAATAATGAATCTATGCAACGGTACTTGTATCCCTTAAACAGAAACAATAGTGCGATATGGAAATTGTTAATAGAACTACCTGGGCGGAAGCCAAGAATGTTTGCCAAAAGATTCTTAACTACTACATTATTTTAAACCACTAGATAGGGCTGTTAATCAAACTTAATCAACGTTAAATATTAACAATCAAAACCGTAAAAACCTTCAAGCGAGTAAGCTTTTGCTGTTGAAAAATTCCAAATACTCTATATTATATCATATTTTCCACTAGTCCTCCTTCTGGACGCCTGCCAAAGTAAACTGCCAAATAATCACATACATCCATACATTATTTAGGGAACTCGCAAAATGTTAAAAATGGTGTAATATTTATGAAAAATACTAAATATTCAGTAAATTTCTTAGATAGTTTTAACATGTTTCATCAATCAAAGCATACAAATTACGACCTAACCGGCGTATGAATATGTATTAATTTATTTAGAAAAAGGTGCTCGAAGCTATCTTGATTTATCATATATATAGTCCGTATTTATTAGGGGTAATTAAGTATCTGATAAATAAGTACCTTAATTTATGTTCCCATCGCATAATATTGATATGAGCCTAACAAAATAAATAATTTTGAATTAGATTCGGCCACGTCAAGTTGTGGGGCAGGTAGCTAGCGGAGGGGGCCGGGTCTTCCGTCGACTTCCACAGCTGTCATAGCAGCTGCCTCGTTTTGATCGCACGTGCGGCTACACCTATTATTAATACCTTTTTTTAGTTCAAGAAGTGTTACGGAAGACTCTGGGTAAAAAGGGATTGTAGTGCACCTTTTTGACCAACGGATTTCTTCGATCATGTCTCGAAACATCGATTGTGTTTGGTTGTTATTTATTACCTGAAATAATTCAAAGGCAAATCTAATCGATATTCGAAGGAAAATCGTTTAATAATAATAATAACGGTAATATATACTATATTTAAACTAGATAGATTGAGGCCAGTCGTGGCGCAGCGGCACTGTAAAACCGACTGGTTGTGGGTTCGATCCCCACTCGAGGAGATGAAATATTTACTTAAATTTATATTTCCATTTCTTCGCTCTGGTGGCGAGGTTAAGCGCGGCGTTGAGTTCTGCCACTCAACACGCAATGCCTCCAGAATTCGGCAGAAAGTAGGGAACGGAGTGTCTTAATACTATGTTCCCTCTGCCTAGCCTGCTGTGTGCGGGATACAGCGTGAAGCTGATTTTATTTAGATAGATATATAATGAATGAAATTTCATTAGAACGATCCGACAAGTTCCAGCGGAACACGTGACGGTTGTTTATGTGCGAATTCAAGGCCACTGCATATTGCGACGTTCGATGCTCATAAACACTAGCCAATAGCGAATATTTATATTTTTTCCAACAGTCGCACAAACTCGTCGTAAAACTGAAACTTTTGTCTTTTTCTTAACATTAAATCTAAATTAATCGATATTTTTGATTAGTGTTGTCTATTATCGTATACTCAACGTGGCCCCTAAAAAACTGTTTTTTTATTTATCACACAGGAGGCTTAAACTGCTTATAAAATTAAACGAGAAAACATAAAATCGTCCATAATTTTCAGTGATATTAAAGAAAAACATATTTAACATAAAAATTTTTTGGAGCAGTACAAAAAATTATGAAAACAAATATAAATAACATTAAAAACTAAAAACCCACTCAAAATTCAGCATTCCAAATCTTACCAATCGACCGTCGCAGCTAGGAAGTCTTTACAGGTATTCGATAGTGGTAACAATAGAGCATCGTTTACAGCATTGCACCTTCTGACCCGGTAAAGCCGCATTGCAGCTCGCTGACACTACACTGAAACCTACGATATACGATTTGGTTTACGATTATAAATACGTAGAATGAGGCCAGTCGTGGCGCAGAGGGACCAGCGTGTGACGGAACGCGACAGGTTGTGAGTTCGATGGAGGAGGAAATGCAGTATTTCATATTGTCATTTCTTCGCTCTGTCCCGTCATTCCACATGCAATGTCTTTAGAATTCGGCGGAAAGTGTGGAACGGGAACGGAATATCTTAACACTAGGTTCCCAGGTTCCCTCTGCCTACCCTGTAATGTGAGGGATGTTAAAAAAACATATAATAAATATATTGCCATTAGCCACCAATTGCGTAATAAAAACTATCAAGCTCAATATTTTAATTAAAAATCCTATCTGTCCGTATGTTTGCATGATGCAATCGATTACAAGAACAAGTTATTATGGATTTAGTTCATGTCGTGACACGCCGTTTATGGTGTTAAAGGTCAATTTGTAACAAATAAAGATCAAAAAGAATTATTTAATGTTTTTTTACAAATCAATAAATAAATGAGTTTCACGCTGTATCCCGCACACAGCAGGGTAGGCAGAGGGAACACACTATTAAGACACTCTATTCCCTATGTTCATGGAGACATTACATGTTGAGTGGCGAAACTCAACGCCGCGCTTTGCCTGGACACCAGAGCGAAGAAATTTAAATAAATATTTCATTTCTTCGAATGGGGATCGACCCCACAACCAGTCGCATTTACAGCCACACTCGTCTATTCCTGCGCCTGACTGACCTCATATTACTTAAAAATAAATATAATAATTTATTCTCCATCTATATTTATACAGAAACATTTTAATGTGAGACAGGCAGAAAAAATTATGAAAACAAATATAAATAACATTAAAAACTAAAAACCCACTCAAAATTCAGCATTCCAAATCTTACCAATCGACCGTCGCAGCTAGGAAGTCTTTACAGGTATTCGATAGTGGTAACAATAGAGCATCGTTTACAGCATTGCACCTTCTGACCCGGTAAAGCCGCATTGCAGCTCGCTGACACTACACTGAAACCTACGATATACGATTTGGTTTACGATTATAAATACGTAGAATGAGGCCAGTCGTGGCGCAGAGGGACCAGCGTGTGACGGAACGCGACAGGTTGTGAGTTCGATGGAGGAGGAAATGCAGTATTTCATATTGTCATTTCTTCGCTCTGTCCCGTCATTCCACATGCAATGTCTTTAGAATTCGGCGGAAAGTGTGGAACGGGAACGGAATATCTTAACACTAGGTTCCCAGGTTCCCTCTGCCTACCCTGTAATGTGAGGGATGTTAAAAAAACATATAATAAATATATTGCCATTAGCCACCAATTGCGTAATAAAAACTATCAAGCTCAATATTTTAATTAAAAATCCTATCTGTCCGTATGTTTGCATGATGCAATCGATTACAAGAACAAGTTATTATGGATTTAGTTCATGTCGTGACACGCCGTTTATGGTGTTAAAGGTCAATTTGTAACAAATAAAGATCAAAAAGAATTATTTAATGT
Source organism: Heliconius erato demophoon (assembly GCA_018249695.1). Lineage (NCBI taxonomy): Eukaryota > Metazoa > Arthropoda > Insecta > Lepidoptera > Nymphalidae > Heliconius > Heliconius erato. The sequence continues at coordinate 12,042 of DWQW01004334.1, read as the reverse complement.
TTTTTTACAAATCAATAAATAAATGAGTTTCACGCTGTATCCCGCACACAGCAGGGTAGGCAGAGGGAACACACTATTAAGACACTCTATTCCCTATGTTCATGGAGACATTACATGTTGAGTGGCGAAACTCAACGCCGCGCTTTGCCTGGACACCAGAGCGAAGAAATTTAAATAAATATTTCATTTCTTCGAATGGGGATCGACCCCACAACCAGTCGCATTTACAGCCACACTCGTCTATTCCTGCGCCTGACTGACCTCATATTACTTAAAAATAAATATAATAATTTATTCTCCATCTATATTTATACAGAAACATTTTAATGTGAGACAGGCGGTTTGCGTTTGGAACGTAGTGCCTTTACGAAGACCAGTGAGATGGAATCATAAGGGATTGCAGAAACCGAACTCTGCTGTGATATCTTCTGTGATGTGCGTGTCAGCATATGGATATTTTTATATGTGATTTACCAGTGCCCAGTACAAACCGAGTACAAAAAAAAACGGATTTAGCATATTTATATTTACATTGAAACAATGAAGGAGGAGTGTAAACTGTGTAGTGTGAACGGATGGTGCGGGTCCCAGGGGTCTACAGATTTTTCTATATCCTCGCTGATGAGGCCCGCCGCGCAGCTTCCAGAGCAGGAGACCAGACACGACGCGGTGCTCCTCTCTGCCTACCTGTTCAAACTAGGTGACTATCCATTGTATACGCTTCACGATTACTACTCCAACGCCGGTGAGTATCGTGCACTTAGACGTAGACATTGCACCTCGAATCTCCAACTAATATTTAATTTGTAGTATCGTCGTATTTAAAACTTAATTCGTACTAATTTTTATGATTTTTTATATTTTTTAAAGTGTTACTGCATACCTGAGAATAAAATTAATATTTAGGAAACGTATAAAAAAATCCTAGAGGCGCGGGTTCATATCCCGTTACGTTCAAATTTTTATTCGTTTCTCAAATAAATAATTTACACTTTTTGCTGTACTTTGATGAATAGTGATATGCTGTTAAGGTCATAACATAGTTTTAGATTACGATTAACTTTAAATTTAAGTGTACTAATCCAAATCTATATATTTATACCAAAACTATATAAAAAATCTGTAAGTATAAAATATTTTTTACTATGTAGTTAAAATTTGTATTATACTATTTCACTTTAAGAACGTTAAACAATGTAGATACGTTATCGCGCGTTAATTATTTATTTTTTCTTTATGAATCATCCGCGAATTTATTATTCGGTCACGTGAACTTCGTCGATCTATATTTCTTTTATCTAACTTATAAGAAAAATTGTTTCATAACTTTTTAATATTATTATGTAAATCTCAAGAAAAATTATATGATTATATAGGTCTTCAAACATTAGTATTAAAAAGGATGACGTAAAATTTAGTAGTGGTTTTTGGTTATTATATGAATATTTTGTATAGGTTAAGGCCAGTCGTGGCGCAGCGGCACAAAGTGTGACTATACAACCGACTGGTTGTGGGTTCGACCCCCACTCGAGAAGATGAAATATTTACTTAAATTTATATTTTCATTTCTTTACTCTGGTGTCGAAGCTAAGCGCGGCGTTGAGTTCTGCCACTCAACACGGAATGCCTCCAAAATTCGCCAGAAAGTGGGAACGGAGCGTCTTAACACTAAGCTTCCTCTGTCTACCCTGCTGTATGCGGGATACAGCGTGAAGCTGATAAATATGCAATAATTTCATAATTTACTTGTATTTAATATATTTTTTTGTATTATGTATGTGTGTGCATGGACGATAAGAAATCAAAAAGATTACAATATTTTCAAAAGGTCTACCAGTCACTTTATATCAAATTAAAGTATGTGAATGCGAATGCTATTTATTATATAATAATAAAATTATTTTTGAATATTAATCTGTACCTTTTTACTTTTCATTGCAAATTTAAATAGTGATAAAATATATTTTTAAAGTGTTATTCCACACTTAGGAAAGAAAAATAGTTAATTAGAAAACGTATAAAAAATTTAACGTAGCAGGACTGAAATCTGGTCGGTTTCCAGGAGGCGCGGGTTCGAGTCCCGCTAAAAATAAGTATTGATAAAAAATAGTATATTGATAAAAAAATAAGTATTGATAAAAAATAGTTAAGAAGGATTAGGCAATTTTATCTTATTCAATAATGAGTGAAATATATTCAAAACGTACAAACATAAAGTGTTACCTTTTTTTAACAATATCAATATAATATAAGTATTCATTTAAAAAAAACATCATTTATTTTCCTCATCTCGTTTTCCTGTTCTGATAAAGCGGTGATTCATCAGGGCATTCCCGTGACGCAAGCCTGCATACACGTTATATTATATTCATATATTTATCTTTACATTTTCAACTGTTAAAATTAAATTACAATGCGGCCGTTCGGCAATTTACAAGGTCTGTCTGTAAACGCGGCGGTTACGGGTTCAATCCCCATTCGAGGGAATGATTATATTTAAACTACTCTACTCTGATAGACAAAGCGCTGAGTTCCACCACACAAGCTGCAATATCCCGAAAATTGGGAAAAGGGAGAGCGAAGTTACCTAACGTGACTTAACACTAGGGTTCCCTCTGCCTACCTTCTCTTATAGATATTCTCAGGGTTTAACTTTAATTTATACATAATTTACATCTATTCATCTACGCTATAATAGACTTAAATAAGTCAACTGAGACATTATCGATTACAAAGCTCTCTTTATATTTGACAGGATGCTGTGTAAGTGTTTACAGTTGCTGGAGGTAGTATAAGCAGCTGTGAGCGTTCGCTTAGTTCTTGAAAAATAAACACATTAAATTTAGTAAATGTTCTATATAATAATTGTTTTTAGTTTTCGTAATAGTGATTTATATTCATTTAATATTTTATTAAATGAATCGGCCATTTAAATGTTGATTATGTTTCATATTGAGGCCAGTCGTGGCGCAGGGGTACTAGCGTGTGATTGTAAACACGGCGATTCTGGGTACGTTCCCCATTCGGGGAACTTCATATTTTTAGATTGTTTATTAATATTTTCATTTCTACCCCCTGGCACCAAGACAAAAGCCCAGCGTTGAGTTCCGCCACTTCACACGCAATGCCTCCAGGATTCGGCGGAAAGTGCGGCGTGCGGAGCGGAATGTCTTAACACTAGACTCCCCTGCTTCAAGAGAGAGAGATGCTCTCTCTGCCGTGTAGCTCAAAAAAAAAAAGTTTCATACGTGTAAAAAATATTGTTATCGCTCATCTCCCACATTTTATGAGCTAATGACTAATGCGTCACTCCCTTCGTCCATTTTTTCCCATATTTGTTGAGCATAATAAAACTTCACTGTTTACACTAAACAGTTTAACGAAATTTATGCGTTAAAACAGACATTCTATCAACTGGTAGCTATTAAACTTAGGCTAGTTTTGTTAAGAATTTGATTTATTAATCAAAGTACCTATATAATATTTACCTATTTAATATTCGCCTGTTTAATCTCATTGTTTTAAGTTTTATCTAAATCCGTTTAATAGTTTTTACGTTAATGTGGAACTAACATCCATCGTCACAAAGTTTCACATTTATAGTATTAGTAAATAAATAAATAAATATCTTGCACACAGCAAGGTAGGCAGAGGGAACCTAGTGTTAAGACACTCCATTGCGCACTTTCTGCCGAATTCTGGTGGCATTGCGTGTTGAGTGGCAGAACTCAACGCCGCGCTTTGCCTCGACACCAGAGCAAAAAAAAAGGAAATATAAATTTAAGTAAATATTTCATCTCCTCGGGGGATCGAACCCACAACCAGTCGGTTTTACAATCACACCTTGTGCCGCTGGGCCACGACTGGCCTCAATATAATATTAGTAGAATTGTTTAATTCGATACACTACTAAAACGATATTATATAAAGCTTTATGTTAGAATAACCCAGTGTACAGAGAGCAGTATATCACATCGGGTTCAACATTATTAGGCGCCGTTGCCACATACAATATATTACATATGTTTCCCGATATATTTTCTACGCCAAACAATAGTGCTTACTGCCTTTCCATTTCTATCTATCTATCTTTTATTTTTACGCTATACGTTATAAGTAAGATAGAGTAATAAATAAGTTGCTTGAACGGTTTTTTGTTTATAAAAATAAATATAATAAATCAGCTCCACGCTGTAATCCCGCACAAAGCAGGGTAGGCAGAGGAAACCTAGTGTTAAGACACTCCGTTCTCCACTTTCTGCCGAATTCTGGAGGCATTGCGTGTTGAGTGGCAGCAACTCGCCGCGCGCTATTTCATCTCGAGTGGGGATCGAACCCACAACCAGTCAGTTTTACAGTCATACTTTGTGCCCCTACGCCACGACTGGCCAGTTCTTTGTTTATGTTTTAGTTTTATATATTAATTATATTTTGTATGGATCTAATTATGTTATGTATGGGTGTAGCTCAGGATTATTAGTCAGAATGATAATTTAGGCAGGATAGAATGCGATTTAATAAATATTTTTAGCGTTATTCCACATTAGATAGAAATAATATTTTAGAAAACGTAAACGTATTATTTTTTTTTATTTGGGCAACACAAAAATTGTACCAAGCGTATTTATATAAGTAGTTTTGACATAGGATAAGAACGAATGGTATAGTGGTCAGAGCGCTTGGACAGTTTTCAAGGGGCGTGGATTCAAATACCGCTACGTAAAAAAATGTATTTTATTTAAACAAAGTACTTCCTTTTCGCCTTGTATATTTCCTTATTCCTTCGAAAATGTAAATATTATACTTTTTAAGTACTTTCTCTATTTAATGTATTTATCGTTTGTTTAGAGAAATTATACTGATAAGTCGCGATTATATAGTAATAAAACACGTTGATATGATTTTTTTGTCAATGATAACAATAGTAGGTATTTCTTATCACAGTAGATATGAAAGTAAAGACTTTATTAGAAAAGACTAAATTAAGCATAAACTATTGATTAGATAAATAAAAAAACAATTGAAAACATAATATTGTGAGGAGATGTAATAAATACTCAAAATTATTAAATTAAAGTAATTGTGACCGTTCAACTGAAACTTTGTTTACGACGTAAACTTTACGTGGACTTTATGTACCTTGTTATGCTACTGTACTTTATCAGGCATGTGATTGAAACTGAGGTGAAAGCAGTTAATAGGCAAAACAGGATGTAGTGTCATAATACTCCGTTCTCAGTTTTTCACCTAAAGGGAGAGTTACAGAGTTGCAACTTAATTTAAGTCAAATTATTTAGTATTGCGAATCACTGAACAACTTTTAATAATGCGGCATTTTATTGTTTCTTAGAAATTAGCTGAGGTAATACTGCTTCGTCAGATCCACAAGATTTGTCATTTGAAAATACATGCCACGGTGAACATCTTTTCTTCGTAAACTATTTTTTACTGAACACCATATTTTTATTTTTTTATATCTAACCAGACGAAAACACTGAGCAGAAATCGAACTTACACCTTTACTCTCATTAGCTATAGTAGGTACATTACAATAACAGAAATATATACTTTCCGATTTCAACAACAAATTTGACACTATAAACTACTTTGTTATATAAAATCTTGAACTCTAGACGTTGCATATTCTTAAAGCTGAATATAATAATGACTTACAAAATGATTACAAAACAACATTTTGTAGCGATAGATCAATGCCATCTTTGAAAATTACAACTCATATTTAAAAAAACCGGACAAATGCGAGTCGGACTCGCTCACTGAGGGTTCCGTACAATAATTGAAGGCCTCGAGCTTTTTCTGAAATTCAAGCTTAACTTAGCCAGAGCCCTTTCATCCTATACCTCAGTTGAACTAGCGGCTTTGATACCAAATTTGCTCCTTTTTTAGGCTCTTGTTTCTTAGGATTTAACCACAAATAGTTTTTCCCCGAACCTGTGCTATCTGTAAATGCTAGCTGCCAAATTTTATAATTTTAGGTAAACCGAAAATACCCTAATTATTTTGATTATCTTTATAGTGTCGAAATAAAATTAATTGCGATATAAACGTCCACATCTTTTTTTTAAGTTAACGAAGAAATATTATTTTTTCAGGAAGTCATGGGAGATCTGAGTATATGGTTTGAATTTCAACTCGATATCTCCAAGCGTTCCCGCGATAAAGGCTCTTGACAGATAGACAGACGGACGGACAACAAAGTGATATTATAAGGGTTCCTTTTTTTGGAACGATATGGAATCCTAAACATCAAAAATTAAATCAGGTTGACGCTGTATCCCGCATACAGAGGGATAGGCAAAAGCAAACTAGTGTTAAGACACTCCTTTCTCTACTTTCTGCCGAATTCTAGAGATATTACAGTCGCGCGTACAGTCACATTTGATGCCCCTGCGCCACGACTGGCCTCATATTAGATTCGAATAATCCTAATTCAGCTTATTTTATGCTTTTCGCTGATGTGTATTTATCATCGGCAGTATTTATTTAAATAAGAAATGCATACGTACAAAGTTTTAAACAAACAAACCACAATCAGACAATCTACATTTGTATTATATACAGACGGCGCAGACGATAGAAAAGACCTTTCCGAACCTTTCTGTGCATTGACCCAGGGACCCAATTTTATCATTTATTTGGATGAAATCACAAAACTTTTGTGTCTATTCTACTTTTGAATAAACTACCCTTATATTGTAAAGGTGCAATTCTACCTAAAGTATGTCAGTATTCATTTTCTTATATACTATTTTTATTAGCTTCACGCTGTATCCCGCACACAGCAGTCTGTCGTCGTTCGCCGTTTTCGACGCATTCTGGTCACATTGCGAGTTAAATGGCGGAACTCAACGCCTTTTGCCTCGACACCACAGTGAAGAAATAAAACATTAAATATTTAAATTTCTATCGAACGGGAATCGAACCCAAACCCTATCACGTTCACATTCACAGTTGCGCCCTTCCGCCACGACTGGCCTCAATTTACTGAGTGACTTTATAAATATTCTTTATTTAAATAGAGCATCTGAATAATACTAAAAATATGTAATCAACTTGGAAAAACATTGTTACTTCCGCCATGTTCCCTAATGCATAATTCGCAATTGTTTACCTTTGTCGGGTTCACTTGTGCAAATGTATTCTTATATTTAAGTTTCAAATTTATTCATAATTTTATTATTCAAGTTTTGTAATTAAATAATACTTTGTTACAGGTAAGACGACACCGTGCAGTTTGTGTGACAATGTACAACCTATTTCGCCTTACGGTGAGTTTCATTTGATTATTCAAAGCTATATCTTCATCAGAGGCCGTCGTGACGCAGGGGCAGGAAGATGTGACTGTAGTGCGATGGTTGTGGATTCGATTTCACAGAGAATGAACCATTATTTCTTAATATTTTCATTTATTCGCTCTGAAACCAGGGCAACTCAACACGCAATGCCTCAACCATTCGGCGAAAATTGGGGAACGAAGTGTCTTAACACTAGGTTCCCTTTACCAACCCTACTGTAGACGAAATACAACGAGAAGCTGATCTTCATCAGAGTAGAGTTCATTTAGTTTAATACTATTATGCAAAAACTTCAAATATAACTGTTCCTAAATAAAATATTTCAAATTCGATGCCCTTGCGAAATCTAAAATTGCAAACTCACGAGCGTAATTATGTTAACCGTTTTTATTTGTTCAATTGAATCCAACGTAATCAAGTGGCTCCGACTGGGTCACTAGGCCGTTCCGCCCGGCGAGCTAGAGTCCGCGGACACACATCGCCAACATAGTGTCTGATGATCGTAAAATTATGGTTACGCCCACATAAAATAACCGACGAACCAGCATAATTGTATTAACCGTGTTTTTGTCTAATAATCAAGTAGGACTAGGTCACGCGACCGCCTCCATCCCGTCGGGTCGGGTGCGTCGTTGTATTACATATATCATACCCATCTTAATATTAAAATATAAATCTTATATTAAAATCTCTATTTAATTGCTTTTGTTTTTTATAAAGAAAAGATCAAAGATATTTATTTAGCAATAAAGGACTAGGATAAAACTGAAATTTCGTTACAAACTTTTATTACGAGATTGCTCTTTGCAAATATCACCTTCATCTTAACAAATGAAAAATTGCATTAAAAAAATATTGTAAGAATCAAAATCCACATTTCTTTATAATAAATTTCCTATATAAAATTAAACTTAATCGAACTGAATAAAGAACGCAACTTGAATGTTAATACAGTATCATACATACAAATCTTATCTCATGACCAAGGTGCGATCTTACACGCTACTCTTCGGACTTAGCGACGCAGCGTACCATCTGTGTACGTCGTATTACCTCGCATACATAATTAAAGCGAATAGTTAAGAAATAAATTGCCTTACTGTGATTCCACACAAATTCAGAGTTACTAGGTCACGAGGCTCCCACCGGAGCCCCAGGCCCGCACATCCTATACATTATTCACAAAACAACCAATAAACATTTCACCCTTATAATGAACGCCTTTTTAAAGTGTGGGAACTTTTTCTACTTGTTTGCTTTGCGGGCCATGCGGGTGGAATGTATTTGAATATTTTATAAAATATTATGAAAAGAATTAAATTTTCTTATTTGTTATATCATTTAAAATGTTCTTATATATATTTAATTATTATCGAAATTATACAAACTATGAATCAGTCAAAATTATTGACCTTTAAAGTTTTATTTAGTATTCTAGACACCCTTTCACATTGTTATGCATGAACGCTTCCGATTAACCTTCAAAAGATCAAGTTACACGTCTAAACCAACACGGCGTTCTCAGCCTTATATTAATAATGGTATTAAAGCAGTCCAAATAATCCCGCTCACTAATTGCTGGCTTCGAATCTTGACAGCAATTAAATTTAGTCACTCCACTCGGCTTCCGAACGTTTGTAGAGTCCTATATCGAACCCGGAAAGTACCGTTAGCTTTTCAATAAAATTTTGTAGTGCATTAGTCATTTATTGTAATATACGTATATAATATGTAATTTAAGTATTTTGTTAAAAAAAATTGTTTAAATTAATACTATCCTTATCACTATGTGATATTTAGTTTTTTTTGTTATATATATGTTACATATTCATTTATATTTTCATTTCTTCGCTCCGTTGTCGAGGCAAAAGGCGAGCGTTAAATTCCGAGAGGCGGCGTTGAATTCCGTTACTCTACACGCAATGCCTCCAGAATTCAGCGGAAAGTGGAGAACGGAGTGTCACGCTTCCCTCTACTCTATTGTGTGCCGCTGCTTCTTATTACTATTAAAGCTGAAAAAGCTGATTATTATTACTATAGATGTTTCATTTAACATTACCCTACATCTAAGAATAAATAAGAAAAGCGAAACCATCTATAATCATGGAAACATAAAAGATAAACTCGTCATAGCGTGACGAGAACAAGCAGGGAACATCAAATAAAAATAAATATGGATACGATGTGGGCCCGCATGGCGTCCATAAATAATACTAACAAAGGGTATACGAACACCGTCGACTAGCCAGCGTAATGTATTATCTCGATCTATTTATGTCGCACGTACTACACTCTCGATTGATTGTCGGTATAATTAGCTGTAGGGAAGCTTGTCTCTATTCCCTGCCGGGCTGATTGCCGCCTACGTCCCTTTTTGTTTTTAACGAGAATGAGTATCATGCTACTTTCTTTGATCGTTTGGATGGGTACTGTCATTTTTGTTTTTGTGACGTGGCCGAGTTTGATGGTCCTATATTTTTTATTATCTGTATATTTTATTCTTTAGTTTTTTTAATTATTATGTTATTTTCGAGCTATATAAAATATCTAGGAATTTCCCATTTGTTGTTATTATTTTTAGCTTCTTGCTGTACCCCACACAGAGCAGGCAGAGGGAACGTGGGAACCTAATATTAAATCTCTCACTCTATTCCCTTTAAGACACTCATTTATTAGTTAACATAAATAACAATAGTAAAAGAATAACTTATTAAAAACAATATTAAAACGCTACACATTGTTTTATCATATACGTATCTACATATTACAAATACATACATACATACATACATATATTTATTTTTGTTTCCTATTAATAGATTAGAGGTTCAAGGCTAATACTGTTGTCAAAAGAAGAAGAAACCATTTCAAATTCTCTATCACTTATTTCTATGCTGATAAGAATTATTATTTACATAGCCAAAGTCAAAGTTATTAATATTATTATTAATATAGTTTATTTTTAAAATCGGTATACAAAATTGGGTACAAATTACACGATATCTTATCGAATAGATTTTATACATATTTTTTTATATCCGACGACCCCGATCCAATGTAGGTCGTATAAGCCGATTTATTGTTAAAAGATTTTAGGTCAACGTAAACGGGACCAATGTCACATCTGTATACCTAGTTTTACAATTAAATACCTACATCGAAAAGAGTCACTCTTGACCCCGCTCGATTTGCCATTGTGATTTTTTCGGAGACTTAGAAACAAATATTATAATAAAAAAAATCAGCTTAACGCTGTATAGAGGGTACTTAGTGTTAAGACACTCCGTTCACCACTTTCCGCCGAATTTTTCGAGGCATTACGTGTTAAATCTCGGATCTCAACACCAGGCTTTAGCGTCGGTGCCAGAGCGAAAAAAATAAAATTTTAATAAATAACAGCTCATTCTCCCAACTGGGGATCTAACCGACAACCGTCGCGTTACAGTCACACCCTGTGCCCCTGCGCCACGACCTCCTATCCTATTATAATATAAATTCAACATAATAATAGGCAAATAAGCCAACAAGGTCGATATTAGGTAAGGCACTTCCTTATACGCTGCAATGATCTCACGGATCCTTATCTCCATTCATATTATCAATATCCGCGGTCGAGATAAAATAAACACTTTAGGTTATGTAAATTGTGCTAATTTTTGCGGAGGTTTTACCTTGAGATCCCGCGAAAAGCTGTTTCGGCCTTGTTTTTATCACAGCCGTGATATCGCAGTGCGCAGTTATTTTATGATTATATACATACATTCCTCACTTACCCTCCTCCTTATTGTTTAACGTTGACGTCTCCGATTTGTGTTGCCAGTGATATTAAAATAAAAAAAATATATGGATTTTTTTTTTGTGATGTGAACACATAACCTCATTATGTCTTGGAAGAAGTTTTATGCTCGTAAGTGTCTTAATTTTACGCTTTTTCTTTTCAGTTTTACGCTGTACAAAGCAGGGTAGGCAAAGGGAAGTCAGTGTTGAGACAATCCGTTCCCCATTTTCCGTTGGATTCCGAAGGCATTATTAAATAGCGGAACTCAACGCCGCGCCTTACCTCGACAAATTAAATATTAAATACCTATATCATATCATCGAGTACCAATCGCTATTAATTTAAAATTTATTAAGGTTTATTATGATCTAAAGCCATGAAAATAATGAATTCGATGTTTAAAACGAATTATTCATAAATTAACGTTGCTGAGGTCAGTTTTGTAATCATTTGAATAATTTTAAAATTAGTATATATTATTATTATTATATAGTCATATATTCATTTCGTATGTTAACTATAGTTAATTCTAATTACGAAGTAAATAATTCACATAAGTAATAAAAGTTATCGTAATTAAGAAAACTAGTTAGTTAAGCTTACTGTCAACAAAGTTGTATGTTGTTTTAGTTTTAAATGTATTTTTTATTTCTTAATGTTTTTGGACACGGGAACTAACTTAAATTAGGCTCAACCTCAAACCTGTTTATACAAATAAAAAAATATTTGTAAAAACAAAAACCCCGACTGCATCAAACTAAAAAGAAAATAAACAAGCCCAATAGTTTATTAGGATTAACAGTCGGGACCTCTTTAAATTATGCGGGGTCCCTGGTAAAGATTTTATTGATTGAAGAATTACTTATAGGTCCCGACTGTTAATCCTAATAAACTATTGGGCTTGTTTATTTTCTTTTTAGTTTGATGCAGTCGGGGTTTTTGTTTTTA
>DWQW01004333.1:0-20117 GCA_018249695.1 Heliconius erato demophoon | reverse complement strand
GTTTCTCCATTTCTTGCTTCATCATGCTATATAATGTTGACATTGACATTTCCTCCGACATATTACGTATTTATTTTTATCAATGCAAAAACAAAACGTTTTAGATCCGGCAAACGGAACGTATGTTGTTAACTTTGACGTTGACAATTATTAATTTGAGGTTATAACTTTGGATCTTTAAACACTGTATTATGTTGAGTTTTTAGCTCAAAACACAATTTTTTTACTGTGATTACACCTGTTCTATCGTAATTTATAGTGTCTTTCGCGAGTTTCTTAATACCTTACTAGTTTAACTATACTTTTGATCACTTTTAAACGGGAGCACTGATTAAGGACGTAACCGTACGATCACCGGAACCGGAATCCTACTACTACTAGTTAAATCATCTCCCCTATCCAACACAAAATGATGATAGTCTTATCTTAATACGATTACACTTAGCGACAAATAAGTCACTCTTTTCATTTTAAAATGTTATTTTCCACTTAGAACTATTAAAATACCAAAAAATCCAAATTTTAACTTTGACTTAGACTTTCTTTAATATTATTTATAGTGTTGTTTTCTATGAAATACCTATAAATTTTCACTTTTATGATTTTTCTTTATTTGTGTTTTTCACTTCGTGCTAAATTTTGTAACTGTAGGTTCACGGGAAGGACCCTTTAGTTTTTGATTGGGCAACAAATTTCATACAAAATGTAGCAAAACCCATCTTTTGATTGCGTTAACTTAGAAGCTTATTTTTTCTGTGCTTCAAGGAATCATTGCCCTAAATATTTGGTATTAATTTCAGCTTGAAACATCCACGCAATTTTACGATAAATAGTCTTAACAGAAGGACAGACGTATAAAGATTTTAAAAGTATCAGGATTCAAAACCCACACTTCTTAAAACCATGGTCGGTACAGATTTGTAAAAATATTTTAATAATTCATAACTAGCATCATAACTCATTTTTATTTTTTATTTTTATTTTTTACATCTATATATATAAAAGGACTTGTGCTGACTGACTGAGGTAAGACGCACGCAGAGCCGTAACCGCTGATGGTAGAAACGTGAAATTTAGGCAGATGTTTATTTTCATATTCTGGACATCCACTAAGAAGGGAATTTGAAAAATTTTAACCCTAAAGGGAAGAAATTGGGGTTGAAAGTTTGTATGGAAAAAAAATTAAATCGGCACCGATTTTTATAAAATTTGAAATTCAGACTCTTAAAAACATTTCATTGAACACATGTTTCATGGATTTTTAGAATTCACCCCCTAAGGGTTCAAATAAGGGGTTGAAAGTTTATACGGAAAAATCTTTAAATCGCCACCGATTTTTATAAAAAATTAAATTCATACTGTTAAAAATATTTTATTGAACACGTGTTTCGTGGTTTTTTTTAGAAGTAACCCCTAAGGGTATCAATACGCGTGCGAAGCTGCGCGTGCCCTCTAGTACTTCCATAAGATATGCTTACAAGCGTTAGAAACGCCAGTTTGCACAAATACCTTACAGCTTTAAATGTTAAAACTTTAGTAAAAGTAAGACAAAACGCATTTGAAATAATTAATTTAGGGTCCCGTCCCCTTTGTCGGATATTCTACGGAAGAGCTACGGAACCGTGTAATCTAATTTAGATCAATTAATTAATTAAGAGCACACTCTAGTTCGTAGCCTTTTCTAATTTAAATTGTTTTAACTATGTTATTCGTTAAGTGAGATTTCTTTTCTTGACTTAAATATATATAAGTTATTATTATTATTGCTTGAAATTGCTCCTTTTGTAAATCTTAGAGATAATTTAGTGTCCAAATTGTCCATTCTTTGCATTCCTCTAAAATTTAAGACATAGTGTGTTGAATGGTGAAACTAAACGCCGGACTTTGTCTTGCTAGAGAATTGAAATGATAATATTGCATTACTACAGTATCAAACTCACAACTATCGCGTTTAGGATCACAAATATATCTACCCCTTTCTCGTTTCCCCTTATTTTAGAAGTTTTTCTTTATTTATATGATCTCAATTGATCTTACGCGTTAATGCTGCTTCGGTATATATCATGGGAGATAGAGAGAACCTAGAGTTAAGTCACTCTATTCTTCACCTTCCGATATACTGATATATCGCTTTGTTCATAAATTTCGTTCAAATTAAAAAAAATCATGGTAACCAGATTAAAAGTAGATTAAAGCTTTTGTCAAAAGAAAAGAAAATATTTTAATTTTAAAAACTTTCCCAACTATACCGTACGTATCTCAATATAATTTCAAAAGCTGGGCTTTAATGAAATTTACGCGGTCCACAGTCCACCCACCTGCCGCTCCCTACAGAACTACAAAGCGAAGGAGTCGTTATTGTAATTAAAAATGTTAATTGGAATTTATCAAATATTTAATAATAATCAAGGATATCTAGCATAAGTAATAAGATTTAATATGAAAATTAAAAAAATATTTGTTGTGAACTATTTGATTAATTAAGACTAGGTAACTGAAGCGCTACTGAATGACTAAATAATTATTATTACTAAATAATTATTATTAGATAAGAGAGATTTTATAGATCCTACAGACTTAACATAATTTACTTTATAATAATGTCATTAAAAAAACTAAAATTATCACGTCAGACGTTTTTTCACACATAGAAAGTTAAAATATTTATTTAGAAAACGTATCAGGATTTAAAACACCGCCTTTTGGTAACCCTTTAAGAGCTCCGGCACTTTCTGACAAAACTCAAAAGAAAGCACGGCGTTGAGTTTTGCCACTCAACACACGATATTTCTGTTCGTATAATAGCGAATGGGTTCCCTCGCTACGTTTAATTCCAAAAAGTACAGAAATCCACGTTTAGAACTCTCCATTACACTCGGTACGGATAGCCAATAGTCCAATAACTCCGATTCAATAATGTGCACAAATGAAATGTCACACTTAGTTTCTTAGTTCGGTTAAATGAATTTCACATTTTATTCTATAAATTTACCGAAAATACTATTTTATTTTCAACATTAATATTTTTTTTAATTATTTAAAAACAGCATCTGACTGTAAGCGCGATGGTTCCAGATTCGATTTCCATTGGGAGTAGTCAGTTACCTAGTGTTAAGACTCTCTTTTCACCACATTTCGCTTTTCTAGACATTTAGTGTTGAGCGCCGGTGCTTAACTCCATGCTCAATCTACCAGATCGAGGCGATAAAAATTTATTATCGAGGCGATAAAAATTTAAACATCATTGTTGATACGATAATGGATTTTAATTACCACTATCGCGTTTACTGTCTGTCATATACGTTTTCACAAGGTTACCTTTGTCTACTCTGCAAAATGCGTAACATAGCGTGAAAGTAAAACTATTAAAGTTACATTCCTAGGAAATTTATAATATAAAAAAGTAGTACCCTAATTTCATGAGAAAAATATATAATAAAAAATCTCTTAGATCTTATAAAGTATATTAAAAGATAATATTAACATTGTTCCTAAATGTAATAAAAAATTGACACTACTGTCTGTACGTCTAATATTAACTCTGCACACAATCAAAGTAAGAATAATTTAATTACAATCATCCCAGTATTCCAGATCTTTCTCAGCCGAATTTACATGGAAATACTTTCAAACACTCGTCAAAATTCTACGTTCGGCAGGCAGACTCTACGTTCGAATTCAGGATAATACGTGTTGAACGTTTGTTGTTGTTCGCTTTCATAGTAAGACGCTAGCCTACTTTAGATATATATCTCTATATATAGTAAAAGGATTGAAAAGTCGATTCTGTACTTGATATATATAAAAAAAAATTGAGTCGGTTTACATTTCGATTATAGAAGCTAAAAGCAACTCAGCAGAATTCTTGTCTGTCTGTCTGTCTGCTTGTTCTCCAATCACGCAAAAACTGCTAAACAGAAATTGATGAATTTTTGCATGGTGATAGCCTAGGGACTAGAGGTACATCTTTTTGGTTTTATCCCGGTTTTTATTATAGTTTCTTTAAAAAAAATAAAAACAAAAAATGACAAATTATTAAAAATTACGATAACTACCACATGGAAGTGAATGAATTATGACATGGTAATAGGATAAAGCCGAAAACAACATATAGGATAGTTTTCATCATGGAGTATAAAGACATTTTAGTGGAAAAAATATAAATATTAAATAATCAAATTACGTCGATTACGCGCAAGTGAAGCTAAATTGCATAATTCAAATTGTTAATGTTAAGTAAAGGCAAAAGTATTTTCGTATTATTCATACAAAGGAAAATATTTATTTAGGTATTTTTTTTTATTTATTTATAATATGTATGTGCCGTTTTGATCGATGACTTGTTGCCATCTTTTGGGTAGTGTCATGATCCCATTCCTGCAGAAATTTTGATTGATTTTTCATTAAAAAAATCTTACAGGTGGTGTACACTGTGTTCTTTTGAGATTAGCCTTTACGTTTGAGTAGTTAAAGCCAAAATACTGTAGGGAACTATTATTTATATTTATAGTTTATTTAATATGTCATTTACATGTTTCAATATCGTATTTTATTTATTTATAATTTATATACATACATACGCTTAATAGAATTTATATATTTTATAAGAAGTATTCGTATTTAGTATATTTATATAAAAGCGCTCGCTGCCGTCGATTGAACCGGTGAGGAGTAATATTTACTCCTACCCCCTTGTCGAGGGCATATTTTATTTCTAACAGTCGATGCTTCCCATACGTTCCTTTATTCTTTTATTAATTGTTAATTCAATATCCTTATGGGAACTACGAAAATGCAACCTAAGATTTGAATAATTTTCACTTTAAAAAAACGGGAAAGTAATTCAGCGTATTAAGTAAATAGTTCAGTAGTTTAAGCGGGAAGCCGCGAGCAGATCACCAGTATACAAAAGTTACTCATATAAATTTTAATTATAAAATTTTAATCCCTGTGTGAATGAATTATTATTTCTTAATATTTTCATTTTATTGCTCTGATACCAAGGCAACAAGCACGGCGTTGAGTTCCGCCACTTAGCATACAATAACTCGAAAATTCGGCGGAAAATTACGGGATGTCTTAATACTAAGTTCTATCTGCCTACCCTGCTATATGCGGAAAACAGTCTAAAGTTGCAAAAAATCAAATTGTAGCAATTTCGTTTACTTGAATTACAAAACGTCAAATCTTTTCTGCCCCGTTCCTGTAGGAGTTTTGAAAAATCCCCTCTTAGTTACACACTCCTCGAGGACTTATACATACTGAATTTCAGCGTTCTACGCCGCGCTGTTGTGTGCCGATATAAACAATTCTGTTAAACACCGTAAAGAAGAAACGTTCCTTCGTAAAACATCTGTGCAATTATTTTAATAGAACATATCTAAGTAACTGCGGCTCATTTTTCATTCTTTCATTTACTTCAAATTGTGAAACATTAAAGCGCGGTTTAAGTAATAAGAGCTCGTATAAAAATATGTTTACTAATAAAAATATATATTTTTAGTTAGGATTGTCGTGGCGTAGTGGATGGATAGCATCTGACTGTAAATATGATGGTTATGGATTCAATTTCCATTCTATTTCTATTTTCGAAAATTTGTAAAAATTCAACATGCTAAGCTGATGTAGCTGCCAAATTTCATAATTCTAGGTCATCCGGAAGTATTCTATTAATTTTGATTTCCTTTATAGTATCGAAATACGCGTTTTTTGCGATATAAACGGCCATATCTTTTTTTAAAATAAATGTATTATGAGTGGTGAAACTCAATTCCTCTACTTCTCTACTTAGCAGAATTAGAAAATGAAAAATTCCTTTCCCAGAATACGGCAATTGGCTCTATAGCCGTTTAGCCAGACACTGCATCGTTGCGCCACCAAGGCCACAAATAAACATAAATTATTTTTAAATTAAATAAAATTAAATCGCGCTTAAACCTATACGCTCCTTCTTATAACTTAAGCACATTGAATACTTTTTGTGCTCCGTTCAGGAAAATTGCCTCATCGCACTTTTTGTACATCTTTACCCCACTCTTTATTATAGAGAGTCAAACTTGATTTGAAGATATCAAATAAACGACCACTTACATTTACTATATATACATACATTTCAGAGGCCATTTGTGATAGATATATATTACAAATGGCCTCAGAAATGTATAGATATTGAATTTTTCTCAAGATAATTAATTATTTTTCTTTCCTCGCTATTTTAAAAATAAATGTATATAAAACTACAACGCGTTTTGTCTACCAAGTAAGAAAGAAATTAATAATTTAAATTATTCATTCCCCTGAGTGAGATGTGAGCCCAGAACTGTCGCGCTTATTATAGGACACTAGTAATAAATATCATAATATATATATAATTTCCCACACACCGTATTTGAACCCACATCCATCATGTTTTCTCTTAAACTTAACTATAGCGTACAATTCAATATAGCACATTAATCTAACGCGTCGGTGTCTTTAATTAAACACGCCCTAAGGAAATTGAATTTTACACACACCCCATCTCACGGTACACTGGATGAGGCTCACTTGACAAGATAAGATTAAAGATAAGCATTATCATTAGTATTGATACATAATTATGTTGAAAAATAAGTTGGGAAAAATATTTATTAATAAAACTTTTAAGATACTAAAACTGTCAAAAAAATATATTATTTAACAAGCCGTTGCAATTTTGTTGCATGGAATTTTAAATGTTAAATAGAAAATTGTGATGTTTCGTCGTAGGAATTTCGGAAAATACTTCGAGTGCACTCCCTAACCTTTTCGTAGGAACTTCCTTCCACTGACCACGGAACTGTGGAATGGCTTACCTGCGGGAGTATTGCCAGGTCGATATCACATGGGTACTTTCAAAAAGGGCATCGATCTCCATCTTAAAGGCCAGTAACGCACCTGTAGCTCCTCTTGTAATTTTATATACCTCATAAAAACATCTTCATGTATTTATTTCCATTTACTATATAAATAATATTTATCTCTGGATATTGACAGCATTATTTGCATTAACATCACTCTTCTTTATTTTAATAATAATCTATTAAAAACTTACCGACGAAGTATTTCAATACAAACAATCGTAAATAGTGAAAGCACTTATAACTTATCTTAGCAACCTCAAACACCCATATCACAATTGAAAACACAATCTCACATGCTTTTAATATACATTAAATATAACTAGATATCTGTTAATTATAAATTAAAACTTCTCGTAAACATTTAAAACATGCATCCTTCCTCAGACGCGTCCGCCATCTCCCTTCTCTTTCTATTCTCTTTTCCTCACTTTGACGTTGACAGTAGCTTATTCAGCCAACATGATATTTTACAATAATTAAAATATTAATTATGTTATTATTTATTTTAAATTATAATACATAGCGTTTCATTATAATTATTAAATTATTTTTAATAAATATATTTTATATTTGAGTATTTTACCTACGGTATATTACGTCACTTTAATATTACTTGTGAACGGAACGCATAATTAAATAACTGAACTAAACTATTATTTATAAGATTATATTTATCTTAAGCTATAATTAAATAATATTATAAATTATATTTATAATATTTTTTTTATAAATGTTTTTTTTTTAATTAATTATATTATTTACCAACACAATTAGTTCTGGTATGGATCGTTACACTCTGGTGTTACACGGCGTCGTGGGCGGCGGTAATCACTTACCACCAGGTGACCCGTACCTTCCCTTGTCTTTTCCTTTAAAAAAACCTACCTACTCGTACATGTTCAATGTAAATTCCAGAGTCCAGTAGTCTTATCTGTACATTGACTGTCACTCAGTGTCGGAAGATTTTTGTATATGTATGTGTTTTTGTGTATGATAGAAATATAGCTTTAATTTTTTTTGCCAAACAGATGACAATTAGCAATATTATTGTATTTACATTTTTTAAACAACTTGTCAACCACTTTCATATCTTTGTTTCATCATATTGGAAACAACTTAATTTACAAGATAGTATTGTGTTCCTTCCGTGGCTCGAAAGAAAAAACAGAACGCTTATACCACCACTACCACTCTCTTGTCTGTCTGTACCACTACCACTCTTGTCTGTCTGTTCGTCAGCCTGTCTGCTTGTTCATCTCTTTGTCCATCTGTTTGTCTGTCTGTCTGTCTACTGAGATGCTTTTTCTCAAGTACCCGTAAAGGTATACGTACTATAAAAACTGTTATAGCATATAAAACTCTAATTAAACTACTGCCCATAAAAGTGTATGCATAATATAATTACAATATGAAGGCACATCGATATTCTCTACATCGTTAATGGTTAGGAATTGGGTCGCGATAATTTTTCATTCTGTCACCACTACGAACGAGACGAGATCGATGTGCGCTAATTTAAGCTAAAGTTGAGATATAGGTATATGCGTCTGTTATTCGTGTCACCTTTGGGATCCTTTGGGGAATTTGTAGGTAAGCTACAGATTTCAAACACGGCGTTCAGTTCCGCCACTATACTTGTAATATCTCGAATCTGAGTGGAACAGAGGTTCGGGTTAGCTTTGTATTCTGCTTATCCTGCTCTAAGTTAGGTAAAATGTGAAGCTGCAAAAGAACATTATTTAAGGTGTTAACGACGATAGCAGATGACACAAAAGTAGGTATACTAGAGAGACTTAGTGACACAAGCTTCCCTTGCTAATCTTCCTACATAAAAGCTACGTATGTTTAGTAATAAATATAATACTTTATAGAAATTAAGTCTACTATCATTATTGCATTTAGTCAAATATATCACACTGTCGTCAAGTTTTTGCTACAATAGTAAAATCTAAATTTTGGTATGGTAGGCTAATTTAGTGTAAAACACACAGTTTTTGTCTACCAGAAAGCGGAAATAAAAGTTTTTTTTTCGAATGGGAATCGAACACATAACAATCGCGTTTACAATTATTCTCTATTCCACTGAGCTATAATGATGGTCTTTTTTATATTTTAAGGACCCCGTAAAAAATGTCTAAAAAGACGTAAGTCTAGACCGCTCTAACCATCATTAATCATCCCGGTTAAAATTAATCTCGCTATGAAAATGAAAATATACAAAGTACAGTACGGTCTACGAGTTGTGGCCGTAGTGAAATCAGTTATACTGTTGCGCAGATTTGATTTTACGATTTTTGTTAGTTTTGAGTTTTTCTTTACTAGTGAACAATGCACAAAAGTTCCGAAAGTCCGTCTTCGTGGCCACGAGGCGTTGAGCGTACTATACAATAAATTTATCCACAGTATTCCGAATCCACACTATTAAATGTAGCCACACTATTATACAAAGTCTAAATTTTTGAAGAATCTTTCATTTTCTTGTTCTTAGTAATTAGTATAAAAAGGGAATTTGTATAATAATTTAACAACGCCGCGCTTTGCCTCAATGCCAGAGCCAGAAAATGAAAATATTAAATATTTAATTTCTCGAGTGGGAATAAAACACATGACCCGTTGGTCTTACAGTCACATGCTTATGCCCCGTACCACATCTGGCTTCAGGTAAAAGCGATGTTTTATAAGAAAAACAAAGAACGATCTTTATAGTCCATTTATAAAATTTACCTTCCGGCGATCTGAATCTCAAACTTGTTGGAAACACTTAAACTTTAAGAGTAATTATAACTTACTAATTATCGTTACAAACTTAGTACTTGTTCTGGAGGAAATCTGATATTTTGTTATAAAAATGCCTTTGACGCTTCAAGCGAAGCGTGACAAGCTAAACTTTTTTTATCTTTCGCTTTATTTTCTTCAAAAAATTGTATATATCTTATTATAACCATGGACTGGTTATAATAAGATATATACAATTTTTTGATTTAATTATCTATTTACGCATAAAGGTCGTCGTGCAGTGGGACTGCATCTGACTGTAAGATATATATGGGCAACACTATAATGTGCGGGATACAGCATGAAGCTACAAAATAGATTTATAGTTTGCTTGAACTTTAAGAAGTAAAATAGAAATTTCCATTTTTTTCTTGTTGCCGTATGAATTTAGAAGAAATGTTCTCTTTGTGCTCCCCAACACTAACCCTCCTACATTCCAAACCATCTAAATCCAGTAGTTTCACCTTTACATTATCTGTCAGTCCCTTATTAACAGAACATTTTATATATATCTATGTATAGTTATTATTCAGTTATGTGTTTTTTATATAATATAAAATTTAATGAAACCATAGAAAAAAAGCTAATAAATATAATTAAAACCTAATATACTATCTTTAATACAATCAAAATGGATTATGTCATAAATATTTTTAAAAAGATCTTATTAGTTACTTTTAATTACAGAAATAGCAAAAAAATGTTTCATCTTCGACATCAAAGAAATCGAACGCTTCAATAATTTTAGTGTCCTCTATAAAAAGTTATTAATCATATTATTAGCTTTAATTAAACACTGAGGACGTCATTGGACAGCGACACAGCGACTGATAGTGGATACGACAACGGTTGTGGGTTCGGTTCTCATTTGGGACAGATTTTTTTTCATTTCTTCGTTGGGTTAAGAGGACTTCAGAGGACACCATTATTTGTATTCTTTGCTTTTATAATGTGACTTAAGTTTAATTTTTAGTTTCAGATTCTAAAAAAAAACGTTTATATAGATAACATTTTTTTTTAAAGCTGTTAGGTAACGATACCGAAAATATTTTCATTTTCATGGTTACACATCGCGCGAAGTTAAGTACCGGTACCTAGCACAAAATGTAAAGGCATTTGTTAAAATATGTGGAAAGTGGTGAGTGGAGTATCTTAACACTAGGTTCTTTCTCTTTTTTTTAGCTTCCTCGACTTAGCAACGTACGCAAACAGAACCTCAGAACCTAGTGTTAAAGCACATCCCCATTACGACACTTTCCGCTAAATTCTCCAGGCATTGCGTGTTAAGTGGCAGAACTCAACGCCGCCCTTTCCTTTGTTACCAGAGCAAGAAAATGAAAATAAAAAAAAAAATCTTATAGTCGGAATTGAATCCACAAACGTCGCATTTACAATCGCAAGCTTGTGCCACCTACGCAACGACGGCGTCACCCTTTGTGTATATTTAATAAATTAAACTGTAGTTAAGATTTTAAGAATAAAAAGGGAATCATTCAAGTAAAAAAGCAACAAACACAAAAAGCTAACAATACAAAGGCTAAACCTTGAAAATACCTTGAAATGCAGCCTACTATCGTAATCGGATTACAACTTAGTGATTGGTTAAAGTCGATAGTAATATTATATATATATTTTGTAATATTTTCTTTTCATATTGAGGCCGGCCGTGGCGCAGCGGCATGAGGTGTGACTGCAAAACCGACTGGTTGTGGGTTTGATCCCCACTCGAGGAGATAAAATATTTACTTAAATTTATATTTCCATTTCTTCGCTCTGGTGTCGAGGTTAAGCGCGGCGTTGAGTTCTGCCACTCAACACGCAATGCCTCCAGAATTCGGCAGAAAGTGGGGAACGGAGTGTCTTAACACTAGGTTCCCCGCTGCCTACCCTGCTGTGTGCGGGATACAGCGTGAAGCTAAAAAAAAAGTTCTTTTCATATAGCAACTTTTCATATATCAACACACAACAGACGATTCTTAGTATATTTTCATTTGGTGGCTGAATAAATATGTAGTCAGTAGTGACACAACACTATGCCCTACTTATATTTTTGAGGGAACCTAAATATTTTATGTCATAACATTCCCTTCCCAATAAGACTACCGTACCCCACTTTCCACAAAATTCTGGAAGCATTGCGTGTTGAGTGGCAGAACTCAACGCCACTACGCGATTACGATTGACTTCAAAATATTACATTCCATATTATTATAACTAAAAAATCGACATCGATAAGTCACAAACACTATTACTGTACAAAAAAAACAACAAGAACTTGAACAAAGTGAAATTCCAACCAATTAATTCCTTAAAAGGTTGGAAAATATATAAAAGAACTGGAGTAAATCGCTTTACACGATACACTTTTTTTCATTTCACACATTTTTCTGAGTAAAAAAAATCATTCATTGACTTGGTTAGCGAAGATGACTTAGTGTCAAGAATCAAACGCTGCGGTTTCTGCATACCTACCTCACTGTCATCACCTACTTCATACACACCATCCGGGGGGTGCTCTTTTTTCTTACGTGACCTACTTCTATTATCATCGATATTGTGTCCTCAAAGATCAGCCGTGGTCTTCCTTTGAATTCGTTTGTCGTTCGTTGAATTATAGGCAAGAATACAAAAACATTACCTTTTGAATAAAATCTATAGAAAGTTTATTTACAAATAGCCCAAATAGGCATTTGTGTTAGATTTTGATGAATAAGTCCTGTCGAAATAATTTCAACCGTTTCCGAGACTACGCGGACGGGATATTAGTATTTATAAACATTAATAAATACCAATATCCCATCCGTCATGAGGCCATTGTGGAGCAGGCGTACAAGCGTGCGGCGTTAAACGTGACGGTTGTGGGTTCAACTCGGCAGAACGAAATATTTAATATATTTATTTCCTAAATACTTATTAAGTAAACGTATAAAAAATTTAACGTAGCGGGATACGTTTTTATACGTTTTCTTTTTTAGTTTAGTTTACTTTTTTAAGTGTGGAATAACCATGTTTAAAAATATCTGTTTCCTCCCACTCAACAAGCAATGCCTCAAGAATTCGAAAGTGGAGATCGAAAGTGTCTTAACATTAAAACCTTTTTGCCTACCCTGCTGAATGCGGAATATAGCATGAAGATAAAAAAAAAAAAATTCTATATTTTTAAACATTTTTAAGGTGTTATTCCACACTTAGGAAAGAAAAATACGTATTTAGAAAACGTATAAAAATTTGGACGAACCCGCGCCTCCTGCAAGCCGACCAGGCGCTCTGACCACTAAGCCATACATTCATTGAGTTCCGGCACATGTCCCGCTACGTTCAAATTGAGAACGTATGGCCTAGGTCCGAGTCCTCCTGGTCGGTTTCCAGGAGGTGCGGGTTCGAGTCCCGTTACCTTAAAATTTTTATACGTTTTCTAAATAAGTAAAAAAATATATGCTATTTATTACTGTTTCTTCGATCAATGTCTTAGAATACCTATCTTTAAAGAGAAAAGCGTATGATACAGTGGCTTAAGACAAGACCTTTTGTTACTGGCTAAGTTTGAAATTTGATAATAAAACAAAAAACATAAACAAGACACTCCAAGTTTTCTATTTCAGTAAGTTTAAGAGTGTCTCTATATAAGCTTTACGTGTTTAATTAAGTCATAACCATCAAAAACCTTTGAAACGCGGAAATTTACGGAGATATCATAAACGGCGTTACGCTTGTGGTACACTGGGTGATAATGATATTATTTTGTTTTTTTATTACTAATTATTTTTAGCTTCACGTTGTATTCTGCTAATAGTGTTTATAGCAGAGTAGGAGAAGTTTTGATTGAGACCTAAAATACATTGACTTCTTCATAATCATCAGTTTCTGTTAATTAATTGTCGATGTTATATATTTATTACAAACATTTGTAATTTTTACAAAATACTTTTTTTTTTATTAGCTTCACGCTGTATCCCGCACACAGCAGGGTAGGTAGATGGAACCTAGTGTTAAAACACTCCGTTCCCCACTTTCTGCCGAATTTTGGAGGCGTTGCGTGCTGAGTGGCAGAACTCAACGCCGCGCTTAGCCTCGACACCAGAGCGAAGAAATGGAAATATAAATTTAAGTAAATATTTCATCTCCTCGAGTGGGGATCGAACTACAACTACAACTTTTAATTAATCAAACAGTAAATAAATAGCAAGATTAAAAAAATCAGATGATAATTTTACGTGATAACGTCTTAAGAAAACATTGATGAAAAATGGCATACTATTATTAATTGAATTTAATTATTATTATCTCTGAATTTTCATTTTTTTTTTGTATTACATACAAAGAAGTTGTTTAACGTTTATAACCTTTTGCATTAATTACATTTATTCACACTCGATAATTGAAATACTTTTTTACTTAGATTATACAAAATAATTACAAATAACAATGTGCTATTAGAATTTATTTACAACTTATGATACGTGGGAGAGATAGATGCGTCACAAGCCGGATCCTTAGGCGGATCGTGCCTCTCTATCATTTGTTCCGCGCTATCGCTTCCACGCTCGGCTCAGGCGCAACGTGACGATGAGTCATCTTTTCCGTGGGTGCAGCCGACCTTCATCCATTTATAAAATATTATTAAAATATGTATAAAAATATATTATATGTCAAAGTATATTTAACCAAGTGTGTGTCAACTTAATTTTTAAATTAAAGATGATTAAGTCACGGCTATGATAAGACGGAGGAAGGTTATGAGCGCTAAATCCTACATTTTATTATATTAAAGATGCACATATTTCACGTAATAAGTATGCAATATAATAGCTATAAACTTTACTTCAATTGAAAAAAAAAAAACATTGCTCGTTCCGTTCCTTTTGTTAACTTTATTTTCTTTCAAAAGTTATTTGACGTTCACAAGATAGAGAAGTTACATCTTTTATTTTTAAGATAAAATTATTTCACTTTTATTTTTAAATGAGTACTTTATCTCATTGAAATGTTTAGACAAAATAAATAAACTTAGAAACAGAATTTGAAAAAACAATAAAACAAAGTATAAATTTATTTATTTTGTTTATTAATTTTTTTTATCTATTAATCTTAATAAGTAAAAAGAAAAACGAATATTATAATACTTAAGAAATCTTGAGACGGCGTCGTATTGCGTGCATTTTTTAGAATTTTAATATATGGCTGAACATTTCACGTTGTATTGTCAATGTCATTTGGCTATTTCTTAAAGCTTCATACTATATCATGCATATAGCATAGTAGGCAGAAAGAACCTAGTGTTAGACACTCCATTCCATTATACAGAGAGACATGTGCTATGTGCTAAGTGACGAAATCAACGCCGCACTTCGTCTTTTCACTCTCGTCTTACTATATAATCAAATACTCAATTTATTGAAGCTTTTATTTGTTTCATGTGGATCGAGCAGCACAAGGTCGTCGAAGCGGTAAGTTAAGATTATCTCTATCATATTATAAAACACATACAATTAGTTTATTTACACGCGCTTATCTCAGGAATTCGGATCTACTGGTACGAGTTTATAAATTATTTATTGTGCTGTCCAGTCCATTTATTGAGGAAGATTGTAGGCCATATATCAGCACTAGCACAGGTAGGCAGAGGGAAACTAGTGCCAGCTTCCCTCTGCCTACCCTGCTGTGTGCGGGACACAGTGTGAAGCTGATTTAATTTTTAATTAATAATTTTGATGTAACCCTGTTTCCTGTGTTTGCCTGTGTTCAGAGCTACCTCCCGCACTTAAAATATAAATATCATGTGCGGTATATTCATATGATGAAAATAATTCATACCTCCAAGTGGGAATCGAACTCACAACTGTTGTGATTACAATTATTTAATAGATCTAAGAAATCATTATACGAATGTTTATGACACACATCAAAATAAATCAAAAACATAAAATGCCGTTTCAACAGTTTAAAGCGGACTGTTGTTAATTGTTTAAGTTGTAAAATTTTAATTGTTCGCCCTTCTGTTCGGAAATTTTGGTTCTTAACAATTTCTAACTGTCATCGCGTCTTACCCAAGTTTTCAATTCTGATGTAGATTTTGAGTGCGTGGTAGTGACATTTTGAGAGCATTCTAAAGCTTACGTTTTAGCTTGGGCCGTTGTGGTAAGGCAGCGTTTGAGTATAACGACGGCTGTGAGTTCGATTCCTCCCTCTCGGGGAATGAACTATTTTCATTTTCTCGTTCTAATGGACGTTGACATTCACCACGCAACATCTCGAAAATTGTGTCTGGAACGGTGTGTCTTAACACGTTCTTTCTTTCTATCCTGCTGGATACAGTGTGAAGCTATAAATAATAATAATATTATTTTTTTACTTGCATTTTTAGATCGACACGACGTTCGAAACCAAATCGAACCTGACGTTCGAAGCGACTCGATACGAAAACGGAAGGAAATTCATCTGTCAAGCGGTCAACGAAGTGATGACCACCACGAACGAGCATCCTATACACGCCACTAAGGAATTGGAGGTTTGGTGTAAGTTTTCTACTCTTTTTCTAATTTTTTTATTAAAAATCTATTTTCCTTTTAGATAGGACAAAATGCGGCGTTAAGTTTCTCCGCTTAAAACAAAATGTTTCCAAATCGGGCAAGGAACGGAGAATTCTCTACAGCCTACACTGCTATATGCAGGATAAACCGTAAAGCTAAAAAAAGATAGAGATTTAGTCAATATACTTATGTTGTGACACAGTGGAGAAATATTTGACTTCATACTTCACAGTTCAATTGATCGATTCGAATTCCACCGCTGTAATTTAAAGAATATACCAACTTCAATGGTTTTTACTGTAGTATTCTATATTTATGATGTTTATATATTACATTGCAGATCCGCCGATAGTTCATTTGGGTCCACCCAACATAACAGTCATAGAAGGCTCCAAGATTCTACTGAAAAGTGAATACGTCAGCAACCCGTCCTCCTTGACTGAAGTCATTTGGTATGTACCTACATATTAATTACATAAAATTTACTGTTTATAACAAAATCATAAAACAATGACTTAAAAGATTATATTTTTTTTACTTCAAATTATATCCCGCATATAGCAGGGCAGGCACAAAGAACCTTGGAACTTAGAATTAAGACACTTCGTTCGATTTAAGATATTTTCGCTCCCCACTTTCCGCCGCAATTCTGGAGGCATAGCGTATTGAAACTCTGCGCTTTCTTTAAGTGGGAATCGAACCCATACCTGTTGTGTTCACATTCACACGTTTGTGCCTATTTGTTTGTGCGCCATGACATGCCTCGACACTGGAATGTTAGCAAATATTTTAAATACTCTTATATTGAAGGTTCACATTGTAATCATCAAGTATGAATCGCTCTAAGTAGAGTGGTTACATAAATTCAACATAATCTGCTTAACGTGTATAGGAATAAAGAATCTTATTTGTCGCTCGGTTGATACGGAATACCTTATATTCGGTTTTAGAGTTGCTTGGAGTAATGTATTCTATGATGACAATTTACTCCCTGGATTTCATGACGTGAACCTTATACTTATACTTACGCATATACCTTTGTTTATAAGCTTTTTACAGCTTAATAATATGACTCAACTAACCTCAACTCAGTAATAGACTGTTTGACTGTAAACGTGATGGTTGCGGGTTTGATTCTCTCTCAGAAAAATAAGTTATTTTCAGTACCTCGCTCTGGTAAAAAAATTAGGCGTTGAGTTCTGTCACCCAACACGCTGGGTATCGGTGCGTTGGGAGTATCTTAATATTAAGTTCCTTCTGCCTATCCTGCTATTTGCGGGATACAGCGTGAAGATAAACACCCGTAATTATAAACATATATTTGTACTTTCCTACTCTTTTCTTCAAATTGTCTTTTTAATCTTTCCAATACAGAGAGTACGACATCCATTTTCATACATTTTATACAGAACCTGCCTCAAAAAATTCTGATCACACACACAAATATTTAAGGGCGTCTCCCAATTCTTCGAAAGTATTACTCAAGGAGATAACGTTCAAACGCATAAGCCTACAGATCCACTGTACGCCCGAAACGATTCATATATCAGAATTGTTCTGAAATGAAATACTTTGCGGGTATATTTTAAATGAATCTCCTTATATTGGCTTTTTTATCTACACTCTTTTGTGTTCTTTTTACACTTCAATATTTTGATACACATATATTTTTATTTTTTGTAGAGTTGGCAAAAGTCCTCCATACACAAAAACACATTTAAAATCTCTCACACTTCTCCTCTCACTCTTCTTTCCAGGTATCGCAACGGAACGAAGATCAACGTGAACAGCTCGCACTACCAAGGCGGCACCAGCGAGCAGCACGCGCTCATCATATTGGACGCCAACGAGACCGACAACGCGTACTACTACACCGTCAGTATGGCGAACAATGTGGGCAGCGGCACCACCAACGAGAGTATCTACGTCAATGTGCTATGTAAGTATATCTACTTCGAATCGATACTAAAATTGATCCTATTTCTAATTGT
The DNA here is from genome assembly GCA_018249695.1 of Heliconius erato demophoon. Classification (NCBI taxonomy): domain Eukaryota; kingdom Metazoa; phylum Arthropoda; class Insecta; order Lepidoptera; family Nymphalidae; genus Heliconius; species Heliconius erato. The sequence goes on along the minus strand of DWQW01004333.1, from coordinate 1,940 downwards.
TTTTTTTTTTGCAACAATACTGTGTCAATTTATTTCGACTGAGGAGAAAATTTGGACGCAGCAGGATTTGAACCGTCTATAACTTTCCAAGTACTCTGACGAAATTATTTCTATAAATAATAAGAATTTCGACAATGCTTGATAAGAACGTCTAACTTAATGGCCAGAGCGCTTGGACGGTAGCTGAGAGGTGCGTGTTCAAAAGCCGTGACGATGAAATTCTTATACGTTTACTAAAACGAAAGTATGGTTTTAGTTTTGGTACGTTTTTACGTATCGTAGTCAAAGGTTTTAAATTATTTTTAGTAAACAATTTTAAGTATGACAAACTAAATTTTAAATAGTGACTGGTTTACTTAATTTTTTTTTCAGTCAAACCACAAGTACGTCTAACTATGAGCTCACCGAGTCCCATATTAGAAACTGATCATAAGAACGTAACTCTAACATGTGAAGTGGTGAAAGGCAACCCCCCCATACTCGATGAAGTCATTTGGTATTTGGATGGAGAAATATTGAAGCATTTGCCTGAATGTAATGGGACTGAGGGTAGGTTTTTGGAGTTCTTAAAATGTTTTGTATCCGCAGCGTGAGTTCTGATGTTCAACAATCAACATGTATCGTTTGCAACAAGTTGATACTTGAAGAAAAGTGGGGAGCCTTAACGCTAAGTTCTCTCTGTTTTTCCTGCTGTATTCAGAATATAGCGTGAAGCTGCCAAAAAATAAGGATTTCGTCAATCAATAATGATTTGATAATTTTGGATTTTTTTAACACAATCAATGCAGAATATTAGTTATTAGAATTATTAAAAATAGTGAATATTCTAATATTCGATATCGATTCGTTGATGCGAGAGTTAATTGTCTCAATATAGTAAAATAATTAAAAAATAAATCTTAATTTTATTGAACAAATACTTTTAATTTTGTATTATAGACGAAATTTCCAAATTAAAAATAAAAAGCCTTCAAAAATATTATTATTATATAAACTCAAATTCAGACATATAACATTTCAGAAAGCCTCTGCAATGAAGTAGACCCCTCGATGTTATTATTACAAGACACTACAAAAAGCTTTCATGGCAATTACTCGTGCAAAGGGAAGAACTACGCGGGGTGGGGCGCCGAGAGCGACAAGACGGAGCTCGTTGTTAATTGTAAGTATTTTGGGAAAATGTTGTATTTTATTGTTTAGGTCATATTGCAATGTTTTTGAGTATAAATCTTACGAATTATATTAATACTTACGTTTTCCAATTTTCCAAAAACGTAAAAAAAATAGGTTATGGTATAATTAGAACTCTTCTGTAAGGTCAAGGATGTCTTCAAATTTCACTTGAGAGAAAGTTTAAACGTTTTCACGGCGTCGAGATTCGCTATTCAACACGCAATGTCTTGAAAATTAGAGGGGAAATGGGGAGTTGAGCACTATTTATAGAGTAAAATAAAAAAATATATTTGAGATGAGATCGAGATTTACTCGGCTAGTTATTATTTTACATCGATTGTTTATAAAAATAAAATTATCAGGCTTCCTTCTTCCTTTCTGTCTGTCCTGCAACAAGACAAACAAGACAGTATTCATTAAAAAATACCAATATTATCATGGCATTATGTAATGGTAATTGAAAAGTTATTAAACATTTTCCCTCCAGATCCACCCGGTCCAGCTAAACTGACGTACTCCCCGTGGCGAGTGATAAAGGGCAAGTCGCTAGTACTGACCTGCAACGTGGAAGAGAAGGGGCGGCCGGAGGCGCACCGGTACCGCTGGCAGCGCGGCGGCCGCGTGGTGAGCGACGTGGTGTCGCGCGAGTGGACCGTGGACCCCGTGTCGGTGGACCACCGCGCCGACTTCGCGTGCCGCGCCGTGGGCGGCGGCGGCGACGGCCGCGCCGACTCCGTGCGCGTCGACGTGCTGGGTGAGTGGTGTAC
>DWQW01004332.1:0-20121 GCA_018249695.1 Heliconius erato demophoon | reverse complement strand
TTTTAGACAGAAATATGCTCACTGTATGTTATCCTTAGAAGATACAAATATGCTGTCGCTGACTTTTTTGTAGATCTTATTAAGAGGAATAATACTCTAGTACATTGTTTTCATGTAGGACTTACCAATAAAGCAGCGCATGCGTGAAAGTTTCTCAATGGGTAGGACTTTATGCACATTTATCATATTTATGTCAAATTACATTAAAATATACATATAATAAACTATATATAAACCTTCCCTGAGAAATACTCTGCCTAATGGTGAAAACCGCATCAAAATCCGTTGGGTGGTTTAGAAGAAGATCGCTTAGAAAGGCCAGACAGAGACGAAATGCGTTCTTATTTTATAAGATATAGAGATGAGTATGTACTCATATATGTGCTCGCAAAGTTAAGTTTGTAAAATTTATTCACCGTTATCAAAATCATTTATTATAGGCATATTTCCTGCAGACCTACAATTATGAAATTTGTCATCATGTAAGAACTTGTAAAAATAATATTCGAGATAACACTACAAAACACTAAAAAATTTTGTTCTTTTCATATAAAATGAGTGGATATAGCCGTAAACTAGTGTCGTGTCATATTCAATCAAATTTCATATTACAATCAAATTGGCTGTTTGTTCCATATTTACACAAATTTCTACTGAACTGATTTAGATGAAACTTTACAGTAATATAGGTTACACGTCAGAAAAACTCATGAGTTAAATTTTATGTAAAGATGTTGTATAATTTACCCATTATAACATTAAGTTTAAGCGGACGAAACTACATTTGCGTCGTTAGTAATATAAAATTACTAAAATAACTAAAAATTCTTGTAATACGTTTATTTAAATAAGAAAGAAAACTAAGAAAGTTTTTTTATCGCGTTAACCAAACCAAGAGGAGTTCCTCCGTGATTTATGTTCTAAATATGGTAAGAGTAGCGTATGGTAATGTAAACAACACATTATTCTTCTTACTTCAATATTTTTAAGTTATACTCGATATATATATATACTCTTTTGGTGATTTTTGAAGAAATAAACTATTACATTAGATTATAATATAATTCTATATTACAGGGGTAAATTGATTTTTAAACTATATACAACAAATGTATTATTTAAATGAACGCCAGCTGCTCGCACGAAAAATCATGACTCATTGTCACGTTCTGCCTGAGCCAAGTATGCAAGAGAGAGCGCGCAACAACTGATAGACGATAGAGATGCATGATCGGCCAAAGCGTTCGTCTTGTGACGCATCTATCCATTCATTGTTACTTGTGATTAATCTGTATACCTTAAGTAAAGTGGAATAACACTTTAGAAATGTTAAAAATATTAAGTAAAACAATATTTCAATTAGTGAATGCATATAAATATTAATTGATCGACAAAAATAAATAAAATAACTCTTCTTTGTACTATAGAAAACAATGATAATAATTTAATTTTAGTCATAAAAGTCTGCATTTTTTCTTCAATATTTTCTTACTGTTATTACATAAAATTATCGTCCGTAAATCGATTTTACAGACAACCAGTATTTATCTGGTTACACAAAAGTTTAACCGGTGCGATGTTGGCGTTGTGTATAGCATTTTTTTAAGTGTACATTACACACTAATAATGAAAAATAAAATAAAAATTTGATACAAACAACATCTTGTGTTCCGCCCACATCAGGGTAGGCAGAGGGAACCTAGTGATAAGACACTCCATTCCTCATTTTCTGCTGAATTCTGGAGGTATTGCGTGTTGAGTGGCTGAACGCAACATCGCGCTTTGCCTCGACACCAGAGCGAAGGAATGGAAGTATAAATTTCAGTGAATATTTCATCTCCTCGGGTGGGGATCGAACCTACAACCAGTCGGTTTTACGGTCACTGTTTGTGCCCCTGCGCCACGACTGGCCTCATAAACATATATTTCTATAATACAGAAAAAATATAGGATTTTTTTTTACAGCTGTGTGATATCAGTATTATCCTATATTAGGAAACGCGCATCGCTTTTACAGTACGGCGTTGTTTCACTGTACTACGACGCCCAGAGCCAGAATATATTTAATATGTATATCTTTTACTATATATATATTTCTATATTATTTAAAAAAATATTCTTATTTACCCAAATATTTTACGACTTTCACGTACTAATAGTAAAACTTGCGTGATGAAATAATAAATATTTGAGATCAAAAGTCACGAACGACTATAACAATTTAGTGGAAATCACAATTAAATAATATGTAGCCACCAAATAAAAAATAATGTCACGCTATATTTGACCACCGTGGCTCAGTTAGAATGGTTATTTAAAGTGATGATTCGGAATTCAAATCGGACTTGAAAAAAATATTTACACATTTTTTCCACACTTATTTTTAGAAAACTTATTTGAACGCCGCGCCTTTTAGTAACCATGTACTAACTACTAAACAATATATTCTCATCAAACTACGTCGATAGTATATTTTTTGTTCTAAATTGTATTTTTACCTTTTCAACAAAAAAAAGTATGTTTTTAAGATATCTAACACTCCACATTTAGGAAAGAAAATTACTTCTTTAGAAAACGTATAAAAAATATTTTTACCCGACTGCAAAGGAAGGGTTATGTTTTTTGCATGTATCTTGTAATGTATGTAATATTAAGTACTAAGTAAGATGTTTTATTTTTAGTTTTACGCAGTCAGGGTTTTTGTTTTTATAATAAAATCAAAAAGCAGCTTCACACTGTATCCCATACACAGCAGAGTAGGCAAAGGGAACCTAGTTTTAAGACACACCGTTCCCCACTTTCCGCCAAATTCTGGAGGTAATGCGTGCTGAGTAGCGGAACTCTACGCCGCGCTTTGGCCTGGATACCTAAAATAATATATAAATTTAAATAAATATTTCATTTCCTCGAGTGGGGATCGAACCCACAACCAGTCGCGTTTACAGTCACACTTTGTGACCCTGCGCCATGCCTGGCGTCAATAATAGTTTTTATTATATGTTTAAATTATATTACATTTATTTTTTCTTCAACACGTGACGTCTTGATTTTATTCAGAAAGCGCAGAATTAAGTATCATAACACTAGGTTTTCTCTGCGTACCCTGGTATTTGTAAGATACAATGGAAAACTAAAAGTCAGTAAATTTTATATACATATTTGTCTATCACGAGTTTTTGAAGCTTATCCAAGTTTTAGCTTAAGTTATAAATAAAAAAAGATCACTTTTACGCCAAACTTTCACGAAGTAAAAAAAAATTGTGTAGCAGATGCTATAGTTGAGATCGTTCTAACTAAAAAGAAATAATTTATTTTGTTTTCATGGTTTTATTTTATTTCTCATATAGGATGGTATGGAGGGAGAACCTAGTGTTTTTTATGCTCAGTTTTCGAGATATTGTGTATTGAGTGGAAATAAAAATAATTCCCCAAAGTGGGAATCGAACTCACCACGATTCGTCGCGATTACACTGCTGTGGCGCCGCGCCACAACCACGAGCTTATTAATCTCGATCCACATCTCTTCGTTTCCATCCACTGCCAGCAACGATACACACAATACATATATGTTGTTAGCTTATCAAAATAAACTTAAAATTATTCAAATTCACGTTTTGGATCTACATTCAAACAAGTGACTACCACCTGCACAGAAAGCAGTTATGCTGTAAGGAATGGACAAGGAACTTTAATATAATACGGCTTATTGGTTGTTTTTTTTAATTTTAATTCTTACTTATACTTATGGTCCATACCTTTTGTTATCTTATACATTTCTTTTAATATTTTATTTCTTTAGATATTATCTAGAACTAGACTTATGTTATTGCATACATATATTTCTATACTTATACAATATTTCCTTAAGAGAGTCCAGTTATTAATTTCAGTTGCCACTTACTAACTTAACTATAACACTATAATCTAAAACGGTTTATTGGTTAGAGCGCTTCGTATCCAAGATTGGCAGGTTCAAATCCTGTTTAGTTGTATATTTTAAACGATATCTAAAAAAAGTAATATGCACTAAATAATCATTATTAACAAAAATCACTATTAATACATACTCAACACGCAATGCCTCCAGAATTCGGCAGAAAGTGGAGAACGGAGTGTCTTAACACTAGGTTCCCTCTGCCTACCCTGCTGTGTGCGGGATACAGCGTGAAGCTAATTTAATTTAAAATTTTAACTATTAATACATTGTAAGTAGAAACGAATCGTAGCTACGACCTTCATAAAAAAAATCCCATACAAAAAAGCTTAAGAAAAAATCTTTTACTTCCTAAAGCTCAAAATAGATGTGGCTCAAATAGAGCCACATTACAACCATATCCACTTTATTAGGAGCCCAATTCAATACAATACCTTTCAGATTCACCTCATTTTGTTTGAGAAATAAACAACCTCGGTGGATATGAGGTCGAAACGTATTTCATTTATGGGATCAAAGCTGCCCCACTAATAGAATGACTAGGATTCCCGTGTAATTACTTTTTTAATTTGTCTATCCGTTTGTCGTTACTAGTTTATGCGGTGAAATGGTATATCTATATGAAATTGCATAGTAGACTGTATATTAAATTCTTTGTTCAAGCGTTAAGGTACTTTTTTCTTTTGTAATTGTGAAGAAAGAGTATGTTATTTTTTATAAAGATGCTTAGATTAAATTTTTTCTACAATTGAAATATACCACTCGATTTAAATACAATCGGTTAAATATCGATTTACCTATTAATAAATGTTCTAAGCTGTTTTAAGCTTTATACATCGTATGAAAAATATTTTTACACTGCCTCTTTTAATGGTATGTTACTTACTCTATTTTTTTAGCACTATGCTGTATCCTCCATGGTGTTAAAAACAAGACCAGACCAGCCATGAGAGGCGGAACTTAACGCCACACTTTGTCTTGTGACCAGAGCAGGGAATGAAAAATCATCCAAACTGTCGAGGGATAAAAAAACCAATAATATTTCAAGGAGTATTTTTTTTATATTTATAGAAATCGAGGCAAGTGGAGTTGGTTGAGCGAATCGAGCAAGGGCTAAAAAACTCTTTAATTAATAGTATGGGGCACACTATTACTTTAATGTGCTTTTACACACTTCCCAGATAAAAATTGTTTTTGACTTTAAGAAAATCTAAAATACAATTCATGTTTACAGTAGATAAAATTTTTCAAAGTTTCAAACTAAATAAAATAGAGGTAAAGTTTAAGGCGAAGAAACCAACCTGCGGAACTAACCAGGTCATTCGTTGTACAGCTTTCTCCAATATTACAGTATATACCTATATTTATATTTTATAAAAAAATCTTAGGCTTTTTTATCATTTTTTTAAGTGCTATTCCTCACTTACGCATATATTTTCTTAATAAGTATCCTTTAGCTTTACCCCGCAGTGCCCGCAAGCTTACGCTTGTAAACTTTTATAAGTTGTACTTCTCGTTGACATGCCATTCTGAAATTGGTACAGAAACCTCGATGAGCGAGTCCGACTCGCACTTAACTGATTTTTTTTTTAATTTATATGCATAGCTTCAAAATGATAGAGAGCGGAGAAATTAGAACTAGTTTCATCATTTAGTGATTTCTTTTCAGTAGAAAGCTATAAAAGTAACAAATTTTCCAATTTTTCATAATTTAAAAATTCTTTTGTCTGACGTTCAGCACTATCTATTGTCTATGAAAATTTGGAACAAAACGAATGTCATAATTCTAAAACGCAGTTTTTCAAATAAACGAACAAGAATGGCAGTTTTCTTTATTTTTTATTTTCATTTCTCCTCTGTAGTAAAAAACGCGTGGCTTTGAGTTCTGCTATTCAATAGACAATGTCTAGAATTTTAGGTTTAACATACGATTCTGTCTTCCTACCTATGCAATGTTTTTTGTGCTTCACACTATATTCTGCACATAGCAGGGTACCTAGTGTTAAATATCAAAAAGATAATACACATCACCCAGACTTAAGTTAGAATCAAACCCACAACCGTAGCGTTTGCAGTCAGGCGCTGTCAAGCTGTGGCACGACCTCCTCAATTCATTACGTATAGTGATGTTCCTCGTTCATTTCTGGCATAAAATTTTGCATTTTGTTTAACCGGATCGGAAAAACGACAGTAAAAAAGTACTCATAAGAATTTCTTTAATGGGATTCATCCATCCAACTTTCATATTTTAAATTTTATAGCTTTCCAGTGTATCCCACATATGCCAGGGTAGGCAAAGCACCTATTGTTAAGAAACTCCGTTCTTTATGTTACCTGCGAATTTGTGACTATGTGTGCTGAGTGGCGGAATTAAACACCGCAATTCAATGTGTGCCTATAATTTAAGTTTTTATAAGCTTACGCTATATACCGCACATAGCTGGGTAGGCCAGAGAGGACCTAGGAACAATATTATGATCATTTCCATCCCAATAAGACACATCCATTCCCCAGCTTCCGCTGAATTCTCGCATTATTGCGTGCTGAGAGGCGGAACTTAACGCCTCGTATGCCTCGTTACCAGAGCGAGGACATGAAAATATTAAACATTTCATCCCCCGAGTGAAAATCGAACCCACAACCCTCGCGTTTACAGTCACATCCTTACACTTAAATTTTCAATGAGCAATTTAGTAAACCAATTTGACGTAATTACTAAAGTAATGGGACCATTAAAACTGGATGAATGCTTATTCATTTAAATTCGCCGAAAACATATCTATCAATGACTAGTGGATGCCCGAAACTTTGTTTACGTGAACCTTATGACTGTTATAATACTACTTTTATTTTCAAACATTAGCTTATAGTGATTGATACTTGTAGCAAGTAAAGAGAGTCTAGCATTAAGTCACTTCGTTCTCCATTTTCCACTAAAATTCGAGTCAGTTCCTGTTGAGTTGCAACTCAACTCTACACATTTTGTCATGGGGAATCAAAAAATATATATATATTATTTCCCTGACAGCATATCAATTCACAACCACTGCAATAACTGTACTATTATGCCACGAGAGCACTTCGGCATATAAGCATAAAAATATATATTTTTATTTAAATTATTTTATTTTTAGGGTTCCGTACCCAAAGGGTAAACCGGGACCCTACTGTTAAACCATCGCTGTCCGTCCGTCCGTCTGTCACTAGGCTGTATCTCATAAACCACACAGTAGCTGGATTAATATAATTCTTCATCACATATTCCAGATCTTTAATTTTTAAATATCAATATACAATACCTAACACGCTAAACATATCCCACTGAAACGGTATTTCATTGTTTCTTATAGTTTATCTGGACTGTTAACGTTATTTTTCAGAAGTTTCAGATCTTCAATTTTTAGATATCTTTAGCAATTGCTTGTCACGTTCATTTATTTTTGTAAAGGACCCATCTTACTACGCTTTAGCAGGATTACTAAAGTTCAACATCAGTTATGGAATTCGTCAAAATCAAATATAGCCTGGATCCTGTTCAAGTCTAATAGCAACAAAACAGAAAATATCATTCAAATCCGTTTAATAGTTCAGATATGTGCGTGTACAAACAAACAAACAGACAAAAAATTAAGTCATATATTATTCTAAATCATTTTTTCGTATAAATATTAAATGTACAGACACAATTTATAAACTGTTTTATTATAGTATATATTTGTATAAATTTAAAGTGGATATTTTGATGAAAGAGCCTCTACTCGTTGTTAAGTATAAATTAAATTTATAATGAGTGACGTTTGAAGGAAGGACGAATAGAATAAATATTTTAGTGAAAAGCTACTAAAAAGCTTGTTTATCTTTGGTTCCGGCTGCGAAATATCTTTTACCGATTTCATAAAGAATTTCATAAAGAAAGGAAGTTCTCCTTTCTTTATACTATATAGTAGTTAGAAAAAAGATATTTGGAAAAGATTGGCAGCTGTTTGCATCTGGCAAGATTTTGTGTGGTAAATAACTAACTATTTTATTTGACTAATTACATTATTTCATTTAGCTTAGTAACTTTTTTTATTTTTAGGTTTAATTTAACAAATCTTATATTATTTTTTAATTACTTAATTTCAGACTATACAGCTAAACTAACTGAATAGACATTGACTTTGATTTAATCAGAAATCAAACTTACGTCCCACTGTACAACAAAGCATACATTTTTGAATAAACATAAACTATAATATATTATAAAAGTACAAACATTCTTTTTACTTCTTTTTATGCACAGAATTTCAAGTCAACACTCAAGGGACCCACTATTTATAATATCGTACATGTTTTAAGGGACCCATAAATATCAATATTTCTACATATTAAGTTTATTTTTGGAGTCATCGTTTTGGTTCCGTTTTTAAATAAAGGCCCGTCGTGGCGCAGGGGCACGAAGTGTGAGTGTAAGCGCGACAGGTTGTAGGTTTGATTCTCATTTGAAGAAATGAAATCTCTATATATAATAAGACAGTAAAAATATTTTGTCTGTACATTTAGTAATTTTGACTGAAATGGATAGAGGGACCCTTAAAAATAATAATAAAAAGCAAAAAGATTTTTTTTGAATTTCTTGTCTGTCTGTCTGTCTCTCTGTCGACATATTTTTGTCCGCATTTTTCTCTGAAAGTACTGAACCGATTTACTTGGAAATTTCACCAATTGCTTTGTTTTAACTCAACTTAGGTACTAAAGTTTAGTTCATCAAAATCGGTTCATTAAAAAAAAAGTTATCGTCATTTGAATGAACTCAAGGCATTAGTTTGCCTGCGAACTAGCGTTTACGTTTATGTTATGTTTACGTCAATAATTTTATATTTAAGACTGTTTCTGAAGAAGTACATTAAATTATTAAGTGACATCAGCACATTTAACAGAGCTTTAAAAACATAGGTAAAAATAACGTAATGTTACAAAAATATATACATATAATAAATAATTAGCTTTATGTATATTTTATGAATATCAAATATCAACATTGGTCATATTTTTTAGTTCGAAATAATCAAAAATTCTTATAGAAGTTACGATAATGTAAAAAAAAACATATTAGAATATTACAGATTAAAGTAATAAAAAAATCATATTAGAAATCATTAGAGTTGTCTATCAATTCTGCTTATTAAATCAATAATTATGTATTTTAAGCGGGCGAAGCCGTGGGCGGGCCGCTAGTATTTAATATTTTCATTTCTTCGCTCTGATTCGCTCTCGAAACGGAGTGTCTTAACACTAAATTCCCTCTGCCCACCAAGCCGTGCGTGCACCGTCACGCTAAAAAAGGGGCTGTCGTGGTACAGGTGCACAAACGCACTACTGCACACGTGATGTTTGTGGATTTGATTCCCACTAGTGAGAATTAAATATTTAACCCTTAACCAGTGTCGTGTAATTTTGTGACACTGCCACTAACGTGCATATGACATACGTAGGTTTTTTGAATGTATCTTATTACATAAATAGAGTGTAGTGTAGTTATTATATAAAATAAAGATTAAAAAAAACAGTATTAATATTCAAAGAAAAGTATTTATTGATCAATTACCACAAAAGTACCTAAAACGACATAGACATTTTTGAAAAATTTAATATTTTTAATTTAATGTCTCAAAAATTGTACAAAATTTTATATTATTCAATTTTTATATTTTCTTGCAATTTTACATATATATATGCGGGATACAGCGTGAAGTTAAAAATATAAAGAAAAGAAAATAAACGAACACCTTTATCACAAATAGCATAATAAATCATAATCTTTTATAAACCTTTGACATTTATAATATTTTTCAAAGCGAAAATAAACGTCTAAAGAAATCTTACAATTTCACTGTAACGATTTGTCACCTCGTTCCAGTACAACTGAAACGCTGATTACAGTGGACTGAGTTATGGTTCTCTTGGCGATGATTAAATAACGATTCTAGGCTTGCAACCGACTTTACAACGAGGAGGTTATAAGTTTAACATGTATGTATGTGTTTATATATGTATGTATATATTGGAATAGAATAGTAATTTAGTATCTATTAACGCTGAGTACGTAATTTTTTTCTTCGGCTTCACGCTGCATCCCGCACGTAGGAAAGGCAGAGGGAATCTAGTTACATAGAGATAAGACACTTCGTTCTCATTAGGACATTTCCATTCCCCATTTTTCGCAGAATTCTGGAGGTTACGTGTTTAATGACGGAACTCAAGCGCCGCGCTTTGCCTCAATACCAGTGCGAAGAAATTGAATAATTAAATATTTAATTTCCTCGAGTGGAATCAAACCCACAACCTGTCACGTTTCAGTCGGCTAAGCACGTGTGCCGAATTTTGTGGCGTATACATACATGTTTGTATGTGTGTCTACAAATTTCTCTAAAATTAAAAGTAATATCAAGTTGAAAGAATACTTTTTGACATAAATAAATAAATATATTGTAAATTTCATCAAAATCGTTGAGTAACTCTTGAAATATTGGTATCTATATAAATTTGGAGGTATATATGTATATGGCTATATGTATATAAGTAACATGTAGACTGAATTATAATATATTGCAATTAAAATATAGTCAAACGGAGAATTGAGAAACATTTCACTTAGTTCTTCCCATATTCCCAGAAAGGTAAGAGGAAAACCTTGTACGACAGTACAATTTTATTTATTTTCACAAATCTTGACACAAAGACTTGACAGTCTCCAGAGATCCGCCGGTACAAGGCGAAAAATTAAACGAGCGAAATCAAAAACATCTTTTCTTAATATCTACCTACTAAACTAACAATTCATTTTGGAAATAATATTTTTATTAACTTTATATTACATGGTAAATTATATATTTATTTTTTGTTACAAGTCCAGTCGTGGTTTTGAGTTTTGAGGCCAGTCGTGGCGCAGCGGCACGAAGTGTGACTATAAAACCCCACTCGAGGAGATGAAATATTTACTTAAATTTATATTTCCATTTCTTCGGCTAAGGCTAAGCGCGGCGTGGAGTTCTGCCACTCAACACGCAATGCTTCCAGAATTCTGCAGAAAGTGGGGAACGGAGTGTCTTAACACTAAGTTCCCTCTGCCTACCCTGCTGTGTGCGGGATACAGCGTGAAGCTGATTTATTTTATTAGAAATTTATTCTCATTTCCACGCTTCGGTAGCATATTATAGCCAAGCGTTCCACCAATCAACACGTACTGTCTCGAATTCGAAGAAAAGCGGAGAATGGAGTATATTGACATTAAGTTATATATTTACAAAACTGAATCAATAAAAGAAAATATATGAGGAAATGGACTCAATCTATATTTATTACATATAATAAAAATATAATTGATGCTGTCTTTACATGGAAGATACAAGATAATAGCGCGGTACTCTCAGAGCGCGGTTTCCGTTTAACAGCATCCCATAAGTTTCTTCCGCGCAGCCTTTGAATGATTCTAGTAACTAGATATGTTAATATAAACATCTTATCTCATAGCCATCTACGACATCGGTTTCAGTCGTCTCAGGTGCCAAATCTCAATTTACTATATGTTAAAAAGGGCTAAATTTGGCTAAAGAATTAGAACTACAATACATTTCATTCTAAAAAATGCTTAGCTTATAGAGATGTTGTAGTGGAGTTATAAAAAAAAGTTACAATCGAAAACCAAAGTGAAGATGAATTAAGTGAAAAAGTCATTTTGACCATTAAAAGAAGACGAGTTAGGCGACTCATATCTGGCAGCGAGGATGAGTGTTGAAAGATTACATAATTTTACAAAAGTCTTTCTTGTTTTACTTGGAAAACAGTTTTTTAGTTTAATTTATGTTTTGTTTTTTGTATTATTTCCTTATAAAACATCTCAATTCAATTTAAATAATTTATAATTTATCTTGTCTTTGGTATTATTGGTCTCCATATAACGCGGTACGAATGATGTGATTTGTACTAATTATGAGTTTCCTATAGCGCGGTTTCCATACAACGCGGTAGACGGTTTCCATGGAACACGCTACGAATTAGCCTGTTTTGTATGGTTAAATTCGAGTTTCTTATAGCGCGATTTCCGTATAACGCGGTACGCACTCATCGCGTTATAGGATGGTTGACTATATATGGAAAAATCTATCATTTATCAATGTAGTGATACCCATAACCATAATATATTTTTTTGTCTGTTTATCTGTTTGAACAAACACAAACGCACAAAGTTTTTACACTCTAATCTCAAAAACTGCTGCTTACCAGATTTTAATGCAATTAAGTCTTTTGTTTTTGCCAAATTTCCCTTCACATTTATAATAATGTTATATTAGAGTGGTTAGAATTGCTACAAAAACAATATTGAATGGACTTTAGTAAGTAAATTTTAGTTTATGATAATACATATTATTAGAACATAAAATTAATTGAAATTAATAAAATGAGGCCGGTCGTGGCGCAGCGGCACGAGGTGTGACTGCAAAACCGACTGGTTGTGGGTTCGATCCCCACTCGAGGAGATGAAATATTTACTTAAATTTATATTTCCATTTCTTCGCTCTGGTGTCGAGGTTGAGTTATGCCACTCAACACGCAATGCCTCCAGAATTCGGCAGAAAGTGGGGAACGGAGTGTCTTAACACTAGGTTCCCTCTGCCTACACTGCTGTGTGCGGGATACAGCGTGAAGCTAATTTTTTTTTTTTTTATGAATAAATAAATTATAGTGTAGTTCAAGCAGGCAAAGCCGCGAGTTTTTAATAAATCTCTTATATAGAATCTCTTTGTACAAAGACACAATCACTTTAGCAATAGCTCTATTTAATAACGCCAGCTTGTAATAATGGTAATTTACTTAAGTAACACTTATGTATCGTCAAGGTTAAAGTGAATTTAAAATTTAAAACATCTCAGCTTTGCATACATTTTCTATGAAGGCTGAGAATCTCATGGTAATATTATATTTATAAGATGTTTCACGCTTCGTCACGCATAGCAGTGTAGAAAGAGTATCAAGACACTCCGTTCTCCTTTTTCTTCTTTAATATGAGACGTAATGTCTGGTCAGAGCGAGGAAATGAAAATTATTTGTTCCCAATTTATACCCTCGAGTAGGAATCGAACATAAAACTGTTGTGTACAGTCAGACATAATAATCAATAACATATCATATTATTGCAAGCCTTAGTAATAAAATTATAAAATCATAAAAAAATGTAGGCAGGAGAACATAGTGTCAAGACACTTCAGTTTCTGCTTTTTGCTCGAATTGGATATTACTATCAATATAGGTACTTGTTGGTTGTCGGAGCGCAAAAACGCGCTTTAATATATTAGAGAAAATAATTCATTTATCCAATCGAGGATTTAATTAACATTTACATATTCTTTGCTTTTATGAATATCAAGATTTTGTAGAAGTAAATCGAAAAGATAATGATTTAGGCTCGTATTCGTAACCGCTCTCAACTCTGAGATCGATCTTGAGAGAACCACACAATCGTTGTGTCTACTTTCAGCACTTTAAACTAAATGTTAAAGCTAAATTAAATTAAACTTTAATAAATTCCAGATATATTTCAAAATTGGCAAAGTTCAAAATATCTATATTTAATCAGATCTCTAAGGTAAGCTTGTATTTGCGTAATTATTAATTGGCGCAGGGGCACAAACGTGCTATTATAAGTGCGACGGTTGTAGGTTAGATTCCCATTCGAGGAAATAAATTTTTTATTTATATTCTTTTGAGGCAAAACGCGGCGATGAGTTCCGCTACTTAATACGCAATGCCTCCAAAATTTAGTGGAAGGAGGGGATCGGATTATCTAAGCACTTGGACCCCTCTGCCTACCCTGTTATGTGCGGGATACAGCGTGAAGCTTAAAAAAAAAGAACCAGAAAAGAAGACAAATTTAGTTACAACCAATTCGTTTGCTAATATTCATAAAATTACACTCAAGCGCTATAAAACTGGAATTGAAGACAATATATGCGTAATTGACGTCAGAAAGAGAAAAAAATCTAGGAGTTATTTTATTAGATCATGCCCACAATGGAGATATATGTAATTATGGTTTTGCGTGGAAGTAATCTGGAATTTCTTGATATTCTTTATAAGGTACTTTCTTGATAATTTTTATGCAATTTTCGTAAAAAAAACGTACTATGATATATATTTCACTAAATATTCTGCGCACGGCGTTGAGTTCCGCCACTCTACATGAAATGTCTCAAAATTTCGGCGGGAAGTGGGAAACGTAGTATCTTAGCACTAGGTTCCCTCTGGCTACCCTGCTGTTTTGAAAAAACACACATTAATTAAATAAACATACAATAACGCAGTTAAAAGCCACATATCTTTAAATTACAGCAAAAAGTGCCCTTAAAATTAATAAAACAAGGGGTTTTCTTTAGAAAATATGTGAAATAGTGGTAATATTTCATTTCTAATGTTGGTGTAGATGGCTGGCATAATGTTATGACGGTTCCACATTCTACGACTATTCTGTGGTCTATGGCGATTAGAAATATAATGACTTAATTGTAGTTACGTACTAGTTGTAAGTCGCTACTTCGGTTCCTTTTTTTAGCTTCACGCTGTATCCCGCACATAGCAGTGTAGGCAGAGGGATCATGGGAACCTAGTATCAATACACTCCGTTCCCGTTAAGACACCTTTATTGCCCCTTTCCGCTGAATTCTAGAGGTACTCCGTGTTGACTGGCGGAACTCTACGCCGCGCTTTGCCTCGTTACGAGAGCGAGGAGGAAAGGCGAAGCTTTCACAATCACAAGCTCGTGCTCCTGCACAAAGACTAAAGACTGCTTTGTTTAAAAAAATATCTTTAGGTACAATTTCGCACAGGGTAGGGAGAGGGAACCTATAGGTAAGACACTCTGTCGCCCACGCACCGCCCAACTTTCAGAGACATTTATTAGAGACCCGTTGATTGATGTAACTCAACGCGGCGCTTAATCATAATTAAGACATTATGTACTTAAATAGATTAACACTTCCCAAATATACTTCGATGTTATTTAAACTCTAATTTAAAAATTTAAATATTTCATGTTCATAACCATTTTGATAGTAAATAATATTTTTATACACATTTGTTACTATGTAATAACAATTAAATATAATCATAATTTTATAGTAAGCTATTAAATGCAATAACTGCAAGAACTAGTTGTTGGGATTGTATAAATATTTTCATATTGATTAGTCCATTTAGTTATTTAGAAAACGTATAAAGGAGGCGCGGGTTCGAGTCCCACTACGTTCAAATTTTTATACGTTTTCTAAATAAGTATTTTTCTTTCCTAAGTGTGGATTGACACTTTAAAAAATGTTCAAAAGATAGACCATTTGTTAACAATGTCTGACATCACGTCCATTGCTTCAATGTCTCCACTGTACCTGCAGTCATAGTATCCTTGTCAAAAATAAAAGCTAGTTATAATAATAGTAGAAGTGTCAGTTTGTACACAAATTTTAACCACCACGTTAATTTACTTCAATCGAGAACTAAACCCGCACTACTATCTTACAAATTATCGCACTTGAATATATATCTTTTGCAAAGTACCGACCAAATTTATAAATAAAAATAAATCAGCTTTCGGCGGAACTCAACGTCGCACTTAGCCTCGACACCAAAGCGAAGAAATGGAAATTTAAGTAAATATTTCATCTCCTCGAGTGGGGATCGAACCCACAACCAGTCGGTCGTACAGTCACACTTCGTGCCGCTGCGCTACGACTGGCCAAATTTATGATGAATTATAAATATATATTTTTGTTTACAACTTATTTCTTCTGTCATTAGCCGCACTCATAACTTTTTATAGGTCTCATGTGTACTTTAAACGCAGGCATTAGTGACGCGAAAATTTTGCCGTAATGTACTAGAAGCTTGGAAAAGTTTATAAATATTTTTTTTATTTCAACGTAGCGCACTAGCACATTATGATTATTAACACGACGTTGTTGTAAATGGTTGTGGGTTCGATTCCAATAGGCATAATTAATTATTTTCATTTCAAATAAAGGCCGAAATATAAAGAACGGAGTGGACTCGCCGAGAGCTGTATGAATGCATAATTAAATCATAACAATATCGTATAAAGCTGAAGAATTTGATTAGAACCCTCTTATCAGATTTTACTTTTTCAAATTGAAAATTCTTAGCAACCCAAAAAGTCCGCTTATCGGGGAAGACTATAGTCTAGGAAAATATATTTGTATATATATATCCTATATTATGTTTTTAGGCGGGAGGCGTGAGGCTAGTCCTGGCGCAGGGGCACAAAGTGTGATTGTAAATCGACTGGTTCTGGGTTCAATTCCCACTCGAGGAGATGAAATATTTACTTAAATATATATTTCTATTTTTTCGCTCTGGTTTCGAGGCAAAGCGCGGCGTTGCCGGCTACTCAACATGCAATGCCCCCAGAATTCGGCAGAAAGGAGGGAACGGAGTGTCTTAACACTAGATTCCTGCATACCCTGCCGTATGCGGGATACAGCGTGAAGCTGATTTATTTTATTGTATTTATTTATATTATGTTTTTAGTTTATACATAACTAAGTGTCATGTTTCATACACAACTCTTTAGTTATTTCGCGTGTAAGCCTTCTAACTTATATAATATCGCGTGACAGGATGTTGTTATAACTAACTCAGTTTAGTATGTAATTAGCCTTAATAGAAGAAAAATGAAGTTTTATACCGTGAAAATGACTACAGTCATTTTATATAACGACCCCTTTTGCACCGATTCTAATTGCTTGTTAAATATAATAATTGGATTAGTATTTATATATATTTTTATAAATACATTTTTTCTAGTTTTTACGCATTTTTCTCAAAGCATTGTAAAAGGAAAACATACAAATAGTATCAAATTCGTACATGCTAAGCTGAGTAACGTAACTGCTATCTTTTTATATGAAGGCTGTAACTAGAATATATTATGTTGTTAAATAATTTCTTTGTTAATCAGCTGTATTTATTTTTTATTGAAAGTAATAGTAGTATAGTGCCGTGCCATGTAGGCCAGTCGTGGCGCAGTGGCACAAAGTGTGACTGTAAAACCGATTGGTTGTGGGTTCGATCCCCACTCGAGGAGATGAAATATTTACTTAAATCTATATTTCCATTTCTTCGCTCTGGTGTCGAGGCAAAGCGCGGCGTTGAGTTCTGCCACTCAACACGCAATGCCTCCAGAATAGGGCAGAAAGTGGGGAACGGAGTGTCTTAACACTAGGTTCCCTCTGCCTACACTGATGTATGCGGGATACAGCGTGAAGCTAATTTATTGAATTTATTTTAATAGTAGCATGACTTTCAAGAACTTGACATACATTTCTAACACGCAAAGGCCCAAATTGGTTCTTATTATCGGCTCTATATAACTTTGCTATTTGCAATCAATATGCAGAATAAGGAAAAGCATGTTTTAATATATTAAGAAATTATGATTTCTTTTTCGGATATACGCTTTATTCCAGATACAAGAATAAGTATATTGTAAAACACTCCGTTCTCCACTTTTGTCGAGTGGTACAATAGCATATACCGCACTCTGACTTACGTAAAAAAAAGAAAATAAAATATTACATTGTTCTATGTGGGGATCGAACTCACATCCATCTTATTTAAATTTCAATGCGCAATGGCTGCCTAAAGTGATTTTAGTAAAGATACAAAAAAATATATTAACGAATTATTTTCATTTTCTCGGTCTGGTAACAGAACGAAAATTGAAAATTGGACGGAAAAACGGTGAAGGAGTGCCTTAACATAAAATTTTCTCTGCCTACTCTCCTATATACAGAATAAATCGTGAAGCTGTAAAAAACACTATTTTCATATAAATACATTTTATTAACAAAATCCAAATTTCTATTGAAATCTAAATTCCAGTGCATTCAGACTGAATGAATACATTATTAATTACATTGCTCGAACTTACTACCCGTGGGACACGACTTCAAATCCCCCTCTGTTCAAAATATTAAACCGTTGCTTAAAATTCTTGAATCTCTAATTAATATCATTCTTTTTCAACAAAAAAAAACCATTACTTTGCATATTTTTAAAATAAATCAATTGCAAGCACTTTTGGTAAAACAAACTTCGGGTAGAGGAGCTTTTATTCAACGTCTTTTTTAAGTAAACTTTTAATTATCTTATTTTTATGGTGATCCGTGGCTTAAGTGCCAGGTTTTTCGTGGGTTCTTGGAAAATTTTGGAAAAAAATATCGTAATCAATTATTTAAGTAATTTTTATCATAATTTAAATGTATTTAAATACTCTCTAGGACGAGGCCAGTCGTGGCGCAGCGGTACAAAGTGTGACTGTAAAAGCGACTGGTTGTGGATTCGATCCCCACTCGTGGAGATGAAATATTCACTTAAATTTATATTTCCATTTCTTCGCTCTGGCGTCGAGGCTAAGCGCGGTGTTGAGTTCTACCACTCAACACGCAATGCCTCTAGAATTCGGCAGAAAGTGGGGGACGGAGTGTCTTAACACTAGGTTCCCTCTACCTACCCTGCTGTGTGCGGGATACAGCGTGAAGCTGAAAAAAAAATACTCTCTTATTAGCTTCGGTCGTATGCTAAATCCTTGTAACTTAGAACGTGATCTTGACCTACTTCGAATGGTTGGCTTCCTTTTAAATTTTGTATATTTATTGTGGACTGATGATAATATATGTAAGAAAACTCTTGAAACTTTTGAACTTGTCCTCTGAGGGTTCCATACAAATTTTCGGATTGTACGTCAATAGTAATTACAACTAAAAAAAACAGGCTTATATAAAAAATCCTAAATAATACTTAGAAAAAATAAAAAAACAGGCTTTTGAGTAAAAAAAAACAAAAATTATATTTTTTGATTTAAATTAAGAAAAATGTAAAAAGAGGGTGCTTTTGACATTATGCACCACTTATTTTACAAAAGCGTGATTTTAGTTTGTTTAACTATTATTTATTATACATTAAATTTATTATTCAGATATTGCTTTAAACTTCGCTTGGCTTAATGGAACTACGAGTGTCATACGTGGTATATTCTACATATATTACAGAAAATTAAATATTCGACGGTAATCGGTGATTAACAAGCAGTGTAAACTGCTTAGGCCAAGCAAGGGACTATATATTTCTATCTGTATATTACAAAAAAATATTTTTTTTTTGTCGACAAATTTAAACCTACAAGTATCGTCTTAGCCATTAGAGCCACTATATTGTAAGCCAGCAATAACAGTGATCGTTCAAATAAATTTATGAAAATCTGGCGCAATAACTCGAATTTGAATACCTCGGAATGAGAAAAAACAGTGCTATTCATACACCTGCGAGGATAGTATATCATAAAAAATATTTGTATGCTGACGTTTATTTTTTATGATACCTACTTCAAGTATGGGAGTTTGTATGGGATGGAGTGTAAAATTATAGCCATAATATAACAACTAGGCCGGTGGTGGCCCAGGGGCGCAAAGTGTGACTGTACAACCGACTGGTTGTGGGTTCGATCCTCACTCGAGGCGATGAAATATTTACTTAAATTTATATTTCCATTTCTTCGCTCTGGTGTAGAGGCAAAGCGCGGCGTTTAGTTCTGCCACACGACACGCAATGCCTTCAGAAAGTGGGGAACGGAGTGACTTAACGCTAGGTTCCCTCTGCGTGAAGCTGATTTGATTTTATAATATAACAAAAGTAAAAATACTTTTATTATGTGACCATAGTAGCGTAGCGGCATAGTGTTTGACTGTAATGGTAACGGATACAGATACGATTCTCACTCAGAGGTATATTTGTTTTATTTTCCTCGCTCCAGTAACAAGACAAAACGCAGCGTTAAGTTTTGCCACTCTAAAATAAAAACAATATTACAAAGAAAATCACCTTACCTTCCTACTTCCTATCTCCATCTATTTGAAAATTTCTTCATTTCTTGCTATTAAAACTAAAAAAATAACTTTAGTAAAAGTTTAAAATTTAATCAAAATCTACATACAAAATCTGAGTTTAAAATACATTATTAACCTTCCTATACCCGCGCGTTTGTCTGAGAGACCGACAGAATGATTTTTCGATTTTAAATAAAGAACGAATAATGCTACTTTAATGAACTTTCTAGTACTTGCCTAATTTGATACGACCTTGAA
>DWQW01004331.1:0-20123 GCA_018249695.1 Heliconius erato demophoon | reverse complement strand
TCTCATGGGAGGTACGAAAATGCGACCTAAAGTTTTAATAAATTTCTCATTAAAAATCTTCATTGCGTTGCAAACATACATTATAGGTATATCAAAACACGAACATAATTCAGTGTGTTAATTAAATCATTTTGTGGTTTAAGCGGGCGAAGCCGCGAGCGGGTCGCTAGTTTTAAATAAAATTATTTAACCGGATCAATCGCGTATATTTAGTATTATACATTTTCGAAAACCCGACGTTTCAAACATTTTGCAGTAGTCTGTGATCACGAGTAGACTGAGGTGGCATTCGTCTGTCAGTTGACATAATTAAACAAACTACCGACATCGCTTTTTTAATTATCTCGCGTACTGACTGGTCTAAAGAATTGGCTCATTTTTTTTGTTAGGCTTGCATATAATCTTTATGGAAGCTCTTCTTAAGATGTTACCAATCCTGTCTGTAACCCCCTTCACTCATGGTTGAAGTACCGGTAGTCTCTCTACTTTAGGTGGCGAGGAACTGGCAGCTCGTTCTGATGAAGGGTTCGTTCAGAGATGGGGGCTCTCTGAAACAAAGATTTTGCGGTAATAAACGGTAGATAACTGTGTAGGGTTGTGGTGCGATTTTTTATTGATGTATCTATTGGAGTGTGTGGGTTTCCTTTATACTGTATGGCCTACTGTGCCATTAGGATTACTTATTACTAAAATATCGAGGAAAGCTCTAGAGATTAATCCGGATAAATAATTTAATTTAAAACATAATGTTTGTGGGTTCAATCTTTAATTAGGGGAATTCTCGTACTTCAATTAAATTCATTTCTTTTATAATATTCTTCATCGCGCTTTTGCGCATGCGTACAATTCCGTTACTGTTAATAATTAATATCTTGAAATTAGCTCGTCTGTGTATATTATGAGGTGACAAACGTGAGGCCAAAAACATTTTATATATTTCACAATATAAAACAGCAAGAATATCCATATCCATATACTATTGCTGGTTTATTTAATTTGAGGCCGCCCTCGGCGCTCGCAGAACTGCGAACATATTGATACGAAACAAATACGAGTATTTGCTTATAACAGTAAAATAGTTTTGTTTTGATTTAGTCAACCGAAATTCTCATTTTAATATAAGGCCTTGTTTATTATTAATATACTAAAGTAATATACAATTTAGAATTATATTTATATTGTTCTCTACGTTGATTAACCTCCAATTTTCAATAAAAAAAACATGATTTCATGAACCTATTATTGTTTAGAGTATAAAAGTTGATAATCTATGCTATATAATATTATAAAGATAAAATTGTCATTTGGTTGAATGCCCTTTTATATATCAGGAACTGTAGGTCCAATTTGAGAAATATTTTTTTTTAATAAAAAAAATTAAATTAGCTTCACGCTGTATCCCGCACACAGCAGGGTAGGCAGAGGGAAGTTAGTGTTAAGACAATCCGTTCCCCACTTTCTGCCGAATTCTGGAGGCATTGCGTGTTTAGTGGCAGAACTCAACGCCGCGCTTTGTCTCAACAGCAGAGCGAAGAAATGAGAAATATAAATTTTAGTAAATATTTCATCTCCTCAAGTGGGGATCGAACCCACAACCAATCGGTTTTACAGTTACACTTTGTGCCGCTGCGCCCCGATTGACCTCAATATAGTTCTCCTTCGGAATTATTGATTAAAAATTGGATAAATATATTATACATTGCTAGAGGTTACCAATATAAAACATTTATCGAAGCAAAAGTATAATGCTTTCAGCGTTTAAAGCACATTGCAAAATGTTCATTTTCTTGGTGAATAATTTGAGATTATCGAACAATTGAATTGTGAAGTGGAACGCTACTCAAGATCGACGAGACTAAAGATTTATTGTTTTCCAATACAAGCGAATTGTATAATATAATATTATGATATTTATAATATAATAACATTTAAAATATTTAGAATAAAACAGTTTAAAAAAATTTATCTGTGCGTTAAATAATGTTACGAAAGAATTCAGAGAGAGAAAAGAGAACACAAGTCTATTTTTTTTTTTTGTTTATCTGATTGTCTATTTGCTTGTCCGTTTGTTTGTTCGCCCGGACGGATTTGAATGATTTTTTTCTTGTATATCTATTAGACCAGACTAGAATAATATTGATTTTGAAGACTGACACGCCCAATGTGAAACTATAGCAGTCCAGCCAAACTATAAAGAACAATAAATGCTACCTTAACACAAATCGGTAAACGTGATAAGAATCTTAAAGATCTAGGATTTAGTACATTTGATAAAATAAAAATAAATACATTTAACTGCAATTTTTCTAATTTGCCTTCAGGGACTATCTAAAAGTAGAGTATGATAATAATGGGAAACGTTCCCTTGAGGCATTGCTTGTTGAGCGGCGGAACTTAACGCCGCACTTTGTTTTGACTTCAGATATATTACATATTTTATTTCCTTGAGTGGAAATCGCACCCACAACCTTGTTGACACACGCTTGTGCCCCTGCGCCAAAACTGGCCTGATTGTATCTGGATATATTTTTGTAACGAATACTATAGATTATGGCTTTATAAAACGTAATGCAGAGAAAAGAATGATTACTAACTTACTAAATAACTTACCCTCATATCATTAATGAATAATAAACATACGTAAAATAACATAATTTATAATTAAAATTAAATGCTTACTTAAGCATTTGAATATTTACTGTTTTGCTATAGTGCCGTATTTTGTTTCCTTATTTAATTTGCGGGTTCTCTCGCTATAAAGCTTTCCTGATGCAGTGCAAATGTTTGTACTTCTAATAGAAATTTCACAAGGAACTACTAGGGAACGAGTTAGTTACTTGTTTTTTTTTTGCTCGTAGCAATAGAAGGTAGGGGAAACTAGGAAGCTAGTGTTAAGACACTCCGGTCTCTACTTTTCGCTGAATTCTGGAAGCATTGTGCGTTAAGTGGTGGAACTCAACGCTGATTTTTTTTTTCGTTTTTTTCTTATATAGGTATTTAACCATTAGTACGCAATGCACTCGATAAAATTATTAATATAGTCAATTTCACTTGATAAAACATTTATATATGTATGTAAAAATAAGAACGTTTTCTTGATCTGCTAAAAAAAAACTGGCACATAATGCCTCTTAAGGAGTGAAATGGAAACTGAATTTTTGCATCAGAATATATTACGAACCTACTACTTATCAACGATAAAAATATGTATATACTAAATAACTAGAGAACTTATATCTATGCAACTATTAGATTGAATTATCTTAGATCTAAAATTCAAAGGAATCACAGCGGAAAATGCAAGGAAAATGAAATTAGAAAGCAATGTATTTACAGTTTAATCTAGCCAAGTCCAGGACAGGATATATATTATAGTAAAGTGCTTCGACAATTACGTTGCTATCCACTCTTACTATATTTTAACTTTGTAACTAGAACCATTTGTGACTTTGCAAGTGCTGTTCCAGCCATTAAAACCGCTGCATTTTCCGTAAATTTCCACAGCGTGTGTGGAAAGGACGGTCTTTGTATAAATTTGTGTTGAAGTTTTCTGATTTTATTAATTTACTTGTAGTATATGGAACGTGTTAATAATATATTTTTATTTTAGGGTTCCGTATTTTATCTCTATATATAATAAGACAGTAAAAATATTTTCATGAACTTTAAGTTTGACTGAAACTTGGACTGAAATGGATAGAAGGACACTTAAAAAGAATAATAGAAAGCAATTTTTTTTAAATTTATTGTCTGTCTGTCTGTCCGTCCGTCCGTCCGTCCGTTCGTCTGGCTGTCCGTCTGTCTGTCTGTCTCTATCTATGTTTTTCTCTGAAAAGAAAAATCATATTTGTAGAAAAATCATATTAGAAGTCATTATAGTTGTCAATCAATTCTGCTTATTAAATCAATAATCCTGTATTTTCAGCGGACGAAGCCGTGGGCGGGCTGCTAGTAGTTAATAAATGATAAGCTTATAGGATCACTTTGTTGTCCATCTTTCAAGACTATTTATCACATGATTGCGTGGAGGTATCAAGCTGAAATTATTATGAAATAATATTCAGTTATACAGTCCCGTGGAGCACAATATGAAACTTACAATAAAAATAAAGAAATAAATCTGAAAAGTAAAATTTATAAATATTTCGTAAAGAAAAAACATTGCAAAATATTTGTGGTTTAATACAAATTTAAATTTGGTGATCTATACTGTTATACAGTTTATTGTAGCTTATTAAGCCGTTGGTATTTTTTTTTGCTTGTAAATTTGTCTTTTTAATAAAAAAACAAGGAGACGAAAAAATATTCGGTGAATTAGTATCTATCTTTTCTTGTGTATATTGTAAAAGTAGCCAGTATGTTGTTCTTAAAGCTACCCTGTCTTCCAATAAAAGTCCAATGAGAATCGGTTCAGCAGTTTCGAAGGTTAGTCAGAACATGAAAGTAAAACAGACAAATACAACACATTTTATTTATGTTTTAATATTGTGTTAATAGCCTTATGTACTTGGAAGACACTATGCTCCTTACTAATATTACAGTAAATTATGTACCTTTTACTTCTACTTTCTGGATTTATCGTTTTAAGATTTTGTGCTTTCGGTTTGTTCCATTTTTGTCCATAATATTATTATTATCAATATTATTTTATTTTAAAACTAAGGTAAGAGAAGCCTTAAAAAATAATACTAGTATACTTTCTCAATATACTTTATCGGTGTTATAGAAGCATAAAAAATACATTCTCTGTTAGGCATAAAACTGAAGAACAACATATCTATATCTTCCCGATTCACAAATAAAAAAAAATTAAAAAATAAAATGTTAGTTTTATTGAATGAGGCCAGCCGTGGCGCAGGGGCACAAAGTGTGACTGTAAAACCGACTGGTTGTGGGTTCGATCCCCACTCGAGTAGGCGTTGAATTTTGCTACTCAACACGCAATGCCTCCAGAATTCGGCAGAAAGTGGGGAACGCAGTGTCTTAACACTAGGTTCCCTCTGCCTACACTACTGTGTGCGGGATACAGCGTGAAGCTATATAAAAAAATATTAAAGTAAAAGAACTTATAAAGCTTAAGCAGGAAAATGTTCCCTTAATTGCTTCTATTGGAAATATTGCTTTGGATAAATCCTCGTAAGTACCAAAATGATCCATAAACTGCAAAATTCAGAACAAACTTTGGTCCATTATGTTCACGGTTTCACTGAATACTCAACAAACTAGTTGAGAAATAAATAAAGAAGCTGGCATTTTTTGCCTGGAACTGGCTAGGTAAAATAAAAGTAAAAGGAAAGAAATAACGATGCGATAGTATTTAGTTAGTGGAAGTATAGGTAACTAAAATTTTTTGTAAACACAGTTTTACGATAATGTATAGATTTTTTATTAAGAGATCGTTACGGTGCGGTCTGATGATAAACGTGATGGTTCTGGATTCGAACTCCTTTTGGGGGACTATTTTTTAAATTAAAATTATTTTTGTTTCTTCACATTAATGGATACAACTAGGTTGAAGAAAACTGATGCTGTATAAAATGTTTTAAAATAGCTACTATAAAATGATAAAATTGTCAATTTTATATTTTGTATCTAATTTCATTTGCAAATTCTAATGCTCCTTGAAACAAGAAGCTTTGCCCAACTTTGCTATGCTTGGGCCAACATTTTGGCCTCATTTACTAAACGACACAAAAGTAAAATAATGATTGTGGATCGTAAAAGTAAAACTTACGGAGAAAGCAAATTTGCCAAAATTGTCTAGAGCTATACCTACCTTGGGTTCATAATCATGGACACTGGTAGTTGTGAAGAGAATATTAGAAGGTGTGCTATTGCTCTATTTGCGGTTGAAAAGTTAATTTTTCCATTTATCGTTTATCTGTCCATGAGAACCTTCCGATATCAGGAACGATCCAGAAAAACTGCATGTAAAAATTTATGCCTCTGAAATATGGTGCTGGAAGTACTAGTCGAGACTTAAATGGACTGCTCGTCGTATTAACTTATCTCTTTTAAAGAGCTCGGCGTTAATCTAAGGGTTTCTATAAAATTGAAGATTTGTAAAATGTTCTGGCACGTCGTATGACGCGGAGCGAGATGGATAAAATCTGTCCAAGTGCTGCAAAGGCACACTGCTGAAGCTGACAAATGGAGAACGCTTGTAACTTCACTTTTAAATAAGAAATACAGTCCATGACCACGATCACACTGTCAAGAGTATACGGCTATTCGAAAAAAAAAATATTTAATGCCTAATTATTAATAAACAATTGTGTATACGTATATAAATAGTTATTAATCATATATTTGTCTAAAAGCCTTAATGGAAATGAACAAATAATATAATATATAGTAGAATAACAAACGATAATTGGATATTATAGAAATAGAATTTCACACTGTTATTTATATTTGTCATCAAATATCAAATTACGGCTAAAATCTAAATTGGATAACGAAAATTGCTGAAACTCTGTTTAGAGTTTCCACAAACTATATAATTGTGGCATCGATAGCATAAATATTTTTTTAAAAATCTAATCAAATCAGAAGGAACCTAGTGTTGAGACACTTCATTCCCCACTTTCTGCCGAAATTTGGAGGCATTGCGTGTTGAATACCAGTCACACTTTGTGCCTCTGCGCCACCACTGGCCTCACTCACTCAATAACTAAATTTATTAGAACTTATTTTTATATATTTATGCAGCCTTTGTCTTTAATTTACTCTTCACCGAAAATACCACAGAATGGCTCAATTCATCTTATTGTAAATATTACCGATTACATTTTAAATGGAAATATTTCCAAAAAATGAAATCACCATAATGGACGGACAAATATTGATTTGGTTAGACAAAAATGAAATTCTCTAAGTGAATAAATGGTAAACGAAAGAGAAGGATACTCCCATACCATATTTTATTTGCCAACCCCAAAAAATAAAAAAAAATAAAAATGAAATCAAAATATGCTCTATTTATTTAGACCAATGTCACAAAAAAAGTCTCATGTTCTATGGACAACAACAAGGATTTGTGATCAACAAGGATTTGTGACTACTGTAAAGACTTGTGGGAGTCCTACAGGAAGTTACCTAAAAATTGGGGTCATTTCTTTTAAAATACAATTTACTATCAATGTATATTAATCATTATATTTCCGATTAACATCAACAGCATATTAAATTGAAAATGATTTCATTTTTTGGAAATATTTCCATTTAAAATATAATCGGTAATATTTACAATAAGATGAATTGAGCCATTCTGTGGTATTTTCGGTGAAGAGTAAATTAAAGACAAAGGCTGCATAAATATATAAAAATAAGTTCTAATAAATTTAGTTATTGAGTGAGTGAGGCCAGTGGTGGCGCAGAGGCACAAAGTGTGACTTCTATACTATAATATTACTACTACTACTATAGTAATAATAATTTCTATTTATATTATAAACGTGAAAACGTATTATTATCACTTTAGTAGTCTTAAATTTAACACACTTAAAAATAACTTAAAATAACGTTAAAATAATCAAACAAACACATTTAAACAAACACAGTTAAAATAACACAATTAAACAGATAGCCCCAACAAATGGGCACCCGATACCCAATTTGCGTCTCCTCCAGTTGTATGCGAAGTAAATATTTGTAGTAGCCAAGATCCCGCAAATTGAATTCTATCGGGCTTTTCTCGCTTTGTTAGGTCAGACACGGGCTATAGCGGCTTTTATAACTAGAAATATTGTATCGTTTCACATAAACTTAGAGGCCGTATTGGAATAGTGACTATTGTGTTTGTTGTTTTGTGGATATTGTCGTTGTTGTGTTTAGTAATTTTGTTGTAATTTTGTATTGAATATTCTAATGTAAAATTTAAAAAGTTTAAAGCGATAGGTAATACAATTCGTATTTATCGATTATGGATTTTTTTTTCGAAATCTTTTCTAGAGATATATTAGGCTAGCTAGGATTAGTTTTCAATTTGTGTGGAAACGTAACTTAAGTTATAAAAAAATTAATAACTCCCCAGTAAATACTAATCTTGTACATAAATCTTAGAAAATTCTTATCATTTAATTTAAATACTTTATCAAGATTCGTCATATACGAAACACTAATTTAAATCGAACTTCGGAGAGGAGATTGTCAATAAACATGGAATATATGACGTCGTAGCTGGTTAAACTGATTAAAATAGATGAGAAGTTTCCAAGAGATATGTATGTATGTGTAGGTGAAGTTAGGATATTAAATGATATGTTACATTCTTGGAATATCTTCTTGAAATAGATATTGATTAAAATTTAAATTAAATCAGCTTCACGCTGTATCCCGCACACAGCAGGGTAAGCAGAGGGAACCTAGTGTTAAGACACTCCGTTCCCCACTTTCTGTCGAATTCTGGAGGAATTGCGTGTTGAGCGGCAGAACTCAACGCCGCGCTTTGCTTCGATACCAGAGCGAAGAAATTAAAATATACATTTAAGTAAATATTTCATCTCTTCGAGTGGGGATCGAACCCACAACCAGTCGGTTTTACAGTCACACTGTGCCGCTGCGACACGACTGGCCACTAGTTATTGATGTAAGCTTATATTTTTTTTGTTAATAATATTTGTGAAGTTAACTTCACCGCTTCAACAAAGTGCGGCGGTGAGTTCCGCTGGTGTTCGAATTTGAGATATTCCGCCTAACGTAATGCCTTGAATTCGGGCGGATAGTTAGTAACAGAGTGTTTTGCCACTTCGTACCTTCTGTCTATCGTACTAAAAGAGAAATAGAAAAAAAAGATACCTTTACTACTAGACAAAATTTTCATCAATTACCTGATGAATTATATAAAGATTATTATTCTTATCATTACACCTTGCATTATCTGTTCATGATGAATGATACTAGAAATAAATGAAATGATAAAGAATAATGAAAAACGAATGAGTACGAATAAATCAAATCATTTTATTTGTGATAAGCGCTCAGCCAATATATTTATGGAAATAGAAAAAAAATTTTATATGCAGAATTTTTTAAGCAATAAATGAGTATTGATTTTTGTTTCATAAAATATACGTTATTAACAATATTAAGGCCAGTCGTGGCGTAGGAACCCATATGTGCGATTGTAAAGACTACTGGTTCGATTCTCACTCGTTGAAATGAAACACTTATTTAATTTTATATTTTTATTTTTTTTGCTCTGGTGTCTACGTGCAAAGCGCTAGTCTGCTGCATGCGGGATACAGCGACGTTAAAAAAATAGCAAAAAACAGTTATATCTGAAATTTTTGTATTTTTAATTTCTTGAAGTAACCTCTTTTTTACTGACTGGTTTCTAATCATAACAAATTCTGTTTCCAACAGTTTAAGGACGTTTACACCGATAAAGATTTTACGAGATACTGTAAAAGCGTAATAAAAGGCAAAACGTAAAAAGTCCGGGTCATTTCTTCATTGTCACATATAAAATGGAATGAGAGGTGCTTCAGTTATTCATTGAATCTGAAAAAATTGTATTAAATGGAAATGGTTTTGTTTTGTAGATACGTAGATATATTTATTGTAAATCTACAAAATTTATATATAAATATGAAGAAATTATAACGAGGCTGTCTTATCATAGTGGCACTAGCGTATGACGGTAAACGCGACGGTTGTGGGTTCGATTCACACTCGGGAAAATTAATTATTATTTATTAATATTTTCATTTCACAACAACACAACAGCGCGCTTTGCCTCGTTATCAAAGCTAAGTAATGAAAATATTAAATATTTCATTTACTTGAGTGGGATTCGAACCAAAAACTATCCCATTTACTCTTATTTTCTTATTTAGCTCCCTTGTGCCAAGTCGGTCTCAAGGAATTTTGATATAATATAATGCAATTTCCTCATAAACAGTATTTAAATAATTATCTGGATTATTCAAATCTCCATAAAAAGTAGAATTACAACATCCTCTTACAATTTCACTTACAATTTCAATATACTTATTTAGAAAACGTATATATATTTTGAACGTTGCGGAATTCGAACCCGCGCCTCCTGGAAGCCGACCGAACGTATGGCTTAGATAGTCAGAGTGCCTGGTCGGTTTCCAGGAGGCGCGGGTTCAAATCCCGCTACGTCCAAATTTTTATACGTTTTCTAAATAAGTATTTTTATTTTCTAAGAGTGGATTAACACTTATATTATACTATTAAACAAATCCATCTATTTATACATACAGTAAAAAAATGCTCGGGAAATATAAATCGGATTTATGATGCATATTATTGTCTCTGGCGTATGTACATAAATCTCAAATAACATGATATAAGGGCGCGTATATCTATGACGATGGCATGAAATTGAAAATAGCAAGATATTAATATGAACACTATGTTTGCTTTAGAGCTTATATTGTACACATTGTGAGCTTCGACAATGTTTACTTTATTGAGTATGTAGTGTAGTCTCTTTTTTGCATAAACTAACTTGTGACTTAGTTGCGGCTTCGCCTGCTTAAATTTGTTGTTGTGTTATAGTCAAATTATATAACATTTTCACATAAATTGTAGTCTATATGTTATTTTGATATACATACCAGAGTTGAGGCTAGTCGTGGCGCAGGGGCACAAAGTGTGACTGTAAAATTGACTGGTTGTGGGTTCGGTCCCCACTCGAGGAGATGAAATATTTACTTAAATTTATATTTCCATTTCTTCGCTCTGGTGTCGAGGGAAAAGCGCGGCGTTGAGTTCTGTCACTCAACACGCAATGCCTCTAGAATTCGGCAGAAAGTGGGGAACGGAGTGCCTTATGACACTAGGTTCCCTCTGCCTACCCTGCTGTGTGTGGGATGATGAAGCTGACTTATATTATTGTAAGGTTTTATCAAAATCAGTTCAGTAGTTTTTGCACCAATGTCGAACAAACATCTATCTTCACAAAGTTTTACGTTTATAATATTAGTAGAATAGAATATATATTTATTTTCAATTTAACTTGCTTTAAAATTCAACTTGCTAGTTATATAACGTTCAAAATAGAGTTAAACATATTTTGACATAGTTAAAGATTTTAAATTAATATTCATAAATGTAAATTTATAATAACGTGTGTCTATGGACGTGTGAGTGTAGGTTCAATTTCCAGTTGGAAATGAATTATCATTTATTAATATTTTCATTTCTTTGCTAAAATAAACATACAATACATAATTCCGATCAAATCAACCGGAAGCTTAGTAACATCGACACTGACTTTCGCAATTTACAATCAAATGGATTCAGAATTCGTGAGACATTTGCGCCTCCTCCAGCTCGCTTGATCGATTTTGGGCGCTTATTGCTAACTACGGTTCGAGAACAGAACAAACTTGCTGGTAGGAATCAATCGTGTTTGTTTATTTAACTTGTCCAATTTCATATATCTTAACTACTATAGGTATTATAAATCAAATCGAATCAGCTTCACGCTGTATCCCGCAAACAGCAGGGTAGACAGAGGGAATATAATGTTAAGACACTCCGTTCCCTATTTTCCGCTGATTTTTTCGAGTCATTGTGTGTTGAGTGGGGGAACTCTACACCGCGCTATGTCTCGACACCAAAGCGAAGAAATGTGAATATAAATTTAAATAAATATTTCATTTCCTGGAGTAGGGATCGAACCCACAACCAGTCGCGTTCACAGTCACAGTTTGTACCCCTGCGCCACGACTGGCTTTATACTGATGATGTAGTTGCAATTTATTTGTTCTTAACGGTTCTTAACTTAACCAGTTGCAATTTATTTAACGGTATTACACCAATATGTCAAATTTCGATCTAACATCATATGGTACCTGCTGTATCGTGTTGTGACCTGGCTTCAACATGGCATATTCACCGGCATCGAATTTTCGATTCAAGTTTCGCTGATTGTCAAATATTTACATCGGTTGGTGATTGTATCGGTAGAGATGCCTTTTGAGTGCACGATCGAGCTTTGTGCCTTAATGGTGGCAATCAGTATACTACGACGATTAGCGTCGGTCGAGGATGCTGGGCCAATCTCGTAAAAATCAATCAGCTTCACGCTGTATCCCGTATACAGCAGGATAGACAGAGGGAACCTAGTGTTTTAAACCTAGAAAACCTAGAAATTTCATTTCTTCGCTCTGGTGACGAGGCAAAAGTGCGGCGTTGAATGGTGAACGGAGTGTCTTAACACTACTCCCCTTTGCCTACTCTGTTGTGTGCGGGATACAGCTTATTTATTATTTATTTTTATTTAAATTATCAAAAATAGGGTGAAAAAAATATTAAAACCTCTACGAGACTTATGGTGAAATATTTCGTAATATAATTTCTTCCAACACTTTTGTGTAAAAGCTGCCAGAGCCAGACTGTAAATTGCGAGACGTCGTCTTCATGCGGATATTGTAGCTCTTCCGTACGATTAGCTCAGCCCTCGTGTAGGTTAATGCATATGCAACAGAACTCCCACGTTCAATTGAATTACTTTGATATATTCTGGAAATGTAAGATTTATTTGTTTCTTATATGTAGATATATAGAACAGAAATCGTGATATTGAATTGAAATAGGGAGTGTTTGATTTCGGTGGGTTCTATTCCCATTTGGGATCTAAGTGGGAATATAACACATAATCACCAGCCAACCAGTTGGACTGGCAACGAGGCGTTGGGTTTCACCGCACAGTCTAAAATAATTGACAAAACATTATTTTTTAACAAACTTATTACAAAATCCTAAATGTAAATTTCTTAAAATAAAATAATATGTACAGTAAATCATGTAAACAAAAAAATATACATCGATAATTAATCTAAAATTACTAAATTCTAACTTAAACTTTTTTTAAGTATTAAATTTAGAAAAATAATTTCTAAAATGTATCGTTTACAACGTCGATATTTCGAAAATGATATCACAACTTTGTTTCCAATAACTTATTTATTCATGGCTTATACAATATTTATGTGGATTCACCATTTTCAGGAAGGTGTGAGGAAGCGTGAGAGTCTTGGGTTATTAATGATCTTTCTATTTGAGACAGTGTCTAAAACAGTTTATATTCTATAGTTATTACTGCTAATGTATTGTACGAATAATTTTAATATTATTTTTGAAATCGCGCTATTTATACTAAAATATATGAAATAGATAAATGTATAATAACTGTATATAAAAAAATATGAATGCAATCTAGATTTTAAGGGAAAAATACCAAATCTTAATAAAATCTCTTTTGTGTCCCACATATTGCAGAGTAGACTGAAGGAACCTAGTGTTAAGACACTGCGATCCCCATTTTTCACCAAATTTTCGAAGTATTCTCATTGAATTCAACGCCACGCTTTTGGCTTCGTACTAGAGGGCATAAATGAAAATATTTATAAATAATTCAAAAAGCCGAGTGGGAATGGAATCCACAACCGTCGCGTTATAGTCTTGACTTGAGTATCTGCGCCATGACGGGCTCAATGTAATTTTTTACTTTGCGTAGCCATTTCATCTTAAACATTTCATATAACCTCTAGTAACAAAATAGATTGTTCTAATAATTATGGAAGTTAATAGTATACTCGTATAATTATAGGCCGTCGTGGCGCAGGGGCACAAGAGTGTGACTGTAACGCAACGATTCGAATCAAAGTTCGATGCCTTCTCGAGGGAATGACTATGCTTTGAAACAATCCTCTGCATCCAAAATAAAATTATACCATTCTTTGATTCTTTAGCTATATGCTAAAGAATCAAAGAGTTTATTAAAATAAACGAGAATAGTGACGCATCGTGCGTGGTGGAAGGGGAAGCGATGCTACTAGGTAAATTTTAGGTTTATTTTAAGTATTTGAATATGATATACAATCTATTTATCTTATTTAAATACTTCAAATAAACCTAAATAATTATACAAAATGAATTCTAAATAAAGCTTACCATTCACGTACAAATTTAAACAGAATTTGTAAAATAAGATTTGCGAGTCTAATGTATACGTTAAGACAGCGACAGCGAAAGTAATCGCTTGGAAGGGGTACAATATCCGTGCGTAGGTTCCCTTCCCTTCCCTTTTGTAATTTGTATCACGTTCAGTATGGCTGGGTCCATTGATTTTGAATAAGCACCGATTTGATGGAAGATAAATTAACTGTATAATGTAAGGAGTGGAATAAATATTTTGTTCTTTACGTGTTTCCTGTATTCTGTTGGATAAGTTATGAACATTATTTAGTGAGTAGCAACTCAATTTTGCATTTTATATTTTTTTGTATTAAAATCAGCTTCACGCTGTATCCCGCACACAACAGGGCAGGCAGAGGGTACCTAATGTTAAGACATTCCGTTCCCCACTTTCTGCCGAATTCTCGAGGAGTTGTTTGTTGAGTGGCAGAACTCAACGCCGCGCTTAGCCTCGACACCAGAGCGAACAAATGGAAATATAAATTTACGTAAATATTTCATCTCCTCGAGTAGGGGTCGAACCCAGAACCGATCGCGTTTACTATCACACATTCTTTTATATCCTTGTAGCTGTTAAACCACTGATACGATTTTGATAAATAATACGTCGTCGTAGTCTCTCAACGGCGCGAGTGTTATTAAATCCAGTAGGTTTTTTTATTTTATTTATTACTCACTTGCTATGAAACTGCACTATATTTTTGCGGTACAGTTTTATACACACACAAAAGCTTAGTCAAATATATAATAAATTAACATAAAATGTACCTAAATACAAAAAAATGTACGAGAACAGCAAGACCATTGGAATGATGCTAAATAAGCAACAAATAATTACCTAGGCCAGTCGTGGCGCAGCGGCACGAAGTGTGACTGTAAAATCGACTGGATGTGGGTTCGATCCCCACTCGAGGAGATGAAATATTTACTTAAATTTATATTTCCATTTCTTCGCTCTGGTGTCGAGGCTAAGCGCGGCGTGGAGTTGTGTCACTCAATACGCAATGCCTCCAGAATTTGGCAGAAAGTGGGGAACGGAGTGTTTTAGCATTAGATTCCGTCTGCCTACCCTACTGTGTGCGGGATACAGCGTGAAGCTGATTTTATTTGATTTAATTTAATTACCTTATCCTATCTTATGAATTAGTAGTTTCTATATAACATAATACAAAAAAAGAATACAATACACCTATCATACACTGTTCTTTTGATAAATATTATAAAGACATATTAAAGTTAAGAATGAAATATTCATATATTATTACTAGACTTCAAATACGAAATGAGGTTAAAAAACTGGCTCTAGTGCAAATGCCGCACAATATATAGGTCGCACTAATGAACCGTACCTATAGACCTTTTCGAAAGTCTATGCTATATCTAGAATTGCTATTTATAAAAAAATCAGCTTCACGCTGTATCCCGCACACTGCAGGGTAGGCAGAGGGAAAGTGTTAAGACACTCCGTTCCTCATTTTCTGCCGAATTCTGGAGGCATTGCGTGTTGAGTGGCAGAACTCAATTGCTATTTATATTGACTGTATTTGTTTGAAGTTGAGAACGTAGCGTTAAGACACTCCGTTCGCCATTCTTTACGCGTTTAAAACAAAAATAAACACTATACAGCTAGAAAATAATAGCTTTTTTAAATGGGAGCCTAGTGTTAAGATACTTCGCACCCCACTTTCCAACGAATTCTGGAGGCATTGCGTGTTAAGTGGCGGAACTTAAAACCGCGCTTTGCCTCTACACTAGAATGAATACATAAATATATTCTAATATATTATTTAATTTCCTCGATTCGGAGCGAACTCACAACCTGTCGCGTTTACAGATACACGCGTGTGCCCCTACGCTACGACTGACTTAACTTAACTTAAGGCTGACTTAATATAAATAAATTGAAGTTTTTTTTTGACACGTTTCTCTATTCTTACTTATTTCGATATTTCATCTGTCTCCATAACTTTATTCTACATGATTTGCATTTGATTTTGTGTAGGGAAATTACGTATAATACATGTATAATTCAAATTTAAAATATTATTTCTTCAAATAGACTATTGTAAGCGCTTTTGAATCGTCGGATGAACATATGAAAAAAAAGCTACCACCGGTTCTGAAGGAGGCTCTGCTGGCTGAGAAGCGCCGACAATAAACTCAACAGTTGCCCTTAGTAGTCTTTTTAATGTCAATGATATAATTTAATTATTACATAAACTGGCAGCTATGCTGCATCACAATCAATAGACATAAATTCCATACATGTTTATCCTGTAAATATTCTTGAACAGTGTAATAAGCTTTACTTGCCAGTATTATTTTTACAAATACTTTAAATTATGGTAATGGCAAACTTAGAATACAATGTGAAATTTTATTATATACACGTATACTCAGACTCATAAAAGATTTATTAACCTTTTGGAATCGAAAAGTCGGCGTAACAATCTTTATTTCTCGTTTCTATCGTATATGTATAGTTTTACTATGAGACTGTATATTTTGTATGACAAACTGAATGTTATAGTATACAAATTGTGAAGGAACTGTAATAATACCTGCAGCTTTAAAAACATCTCGCAGAGAATCTCAAGCTCTTAGGGTATAAATGTATCTCACGGTTCTTTTTTAGAGAATAAATAATGAATTTATATCTGAAGCACTGCCCCATAGCAGCATTCCATAAGATAAAATACTATAAAAATAGTTATAGTGGACTAGTCGGGCAATTTCCACGTCCGTCATTTGTCTTATTTTTTTTAATTGCGAACGCGGCAGAGCTAAGTTTATGAGGTAAGTGCTTCCAGATGAGAGTTCCACTGGAATCTATAGTTATGCCTAAGAAAATAGCTGATTCCGTCACATTGGGAGTTTCTCCCTTAATTACTAGACTAAAATCATGTTTTTTTAAATTTGATTTTTCAACTTTAACTCAATACATTTAGTTGTTTTGGCATTAAAATATACGATAGTACAATATCACATAGGTTCTTTCCATAAAAAGACAGATCGTTAATATATAGAAGAAATAAAAGGGGACCAAGAATAGATCCATGCGTGGAACGCCCATCCTTAGAGAAGATCCAGATGATTTTTCATAATTTATACTTACCTTCTGGATTCTTTGGTTTAGATATGAGGCAATAATATCAAGAGCAGTATACTGTATTCCATAATGATATCGTTTTAATAACAGAGTTTCACGGTCTACACAATCAAAGGCTTTAATAAATGATAAGACACTCTAATGGCATTTTGTGACTTCTCCTATGCGTCGTAAATGAGTGCAGCAGCCGCACCTGTAGTGGACTTACCTCAAGTGCAACCATATTGCTTACTATGGAAACAATTGTTAATATTTAAGAAAATTGTGAGTTGGTTAAATATCGAATGTTCGAATATTTTAACGTCTGGTAGTTTCCAGGGTCAAATCTATATCTACTCTTGTAAAGCGAAACTATTTTGCTATATTTCATTAAGGCTGGAAAAGTATCGGATTCTACACAATTGTTAAAAATTAAAGGAAGATAAGGAGTAGTATTAGGTATGATTATATTAAGCACTTAGCAGACATGCCCCAGAAGTCACCAGTTTTCTTCAAATTAAGGCTAAGGCTAAGGCTGATACATTTTTAAACGTAAAATGTTGTCTACAACTATTTACATAGTTTTTTAGTACTAATTTAGTAATAATACTGCCTCCGAGGGAGCACAGATATGTATATAAAAATTAAAATTAAATATAAATAAAATCTTATCATTTTTCTTACATAATTATTTTTTCATCCAAACTTACTAAACAGATTTACTTTAGCTAAGGCTTTTCCGGTGTACTCCGGAATATATTATGGCGTCCTGAAACCATTTTTCGTGCTAAATTTTTTTATGTCATTTCTAATTTTGGCGTAAATAGCTTTTATGATATTAAGACTATTTTATGTCTTGAATATAAATAATGTCGCGGTAGTATATAAATCTTTAGTTATTTGAATAATAGATTCCTTATCTTATTATTTTTCTCTTTTCTTCACCTTCACACTGTATCCCGCATGAAGCACGATATAATATAGAGACTGTAGTCTCTACTACAGATAATCACTTTCCGCCGAAATCCGGAATCATTGGGTATTGGGTGGCGGAACTCAACACTCAACACTAGAGCGAAGAAATGAAAATATAAATTTAAATAAACATTTAATTTGCTCGAGTGGGGATCGAACCCACAACCAGTCGATTTTACAGTCACACTTTCTGCCCCTGCACCACGACTGGCCCAGTCAAAAAAGGTATCGAAATTTTACCTCTACTTTCAGAAAAGATAAAAAAATATATTACAGTTTAGAAAACTCTTTAGTCGGTTAAGTCACCGTATGTGTGGCTTAACAGCTCATATCTTTGAAATAACGAGCACGATATATTTATCTGATAAAGGAAAGCGCACGACTACAAAATATATTTAATATTTATTTTTTCCTTATATTGGTAACTAGTATAGTTAAATTCATACTATCTATTTTACAAGTATGGAGAAATTATTGAAAGACAATTCGACATATCGAGAGCTTTACCCAGATCTAGAACTAAAAGGAACTTTATAAATACCCTTCTACTTACAACTACCCTAGAACTATTAAAACATGAATATCAACATTCGAATTTATAATATTCTTCTGTTTGAAGTCGGTTACAAAATCTAATGATTTTAACAAAAATCAGCTTCACGCTGTATCCGGCACACAGCAGGGTAGGCTGAGGGAACCTAGTGTCAAAACACTCCGTTCCCCACTATCCGCCGAATTCTGGAAGCTTTGCGTGTTGAGTGGTGGAACTCAACGCCGCGCTTTGACTCGACACCAGAGCGAAGAAATGGAAATATAAATTTAAATAAATATTTAGTTTCCTCGAATGGGTATCGAACCCACAACCAGTCGATTTTACAGTCACACTTCGTGCCCCTGCACCACGACTATCCCAGTCGAAGAACATTTTAACAACTTTGTAATAAATAAACTTATTTATACCTTGAAACTCCAACATAAATCTTATTGTTGAATTAATTACCTCGCTTAGTGGAGAGCCTCAAATTAAATAGAGTTCGCAAATATGATACAGTTCACAACTTTGTTCTAAAACTTGATTTCCGTTTCTGTCAAAACAATTGTGAAACTAACTACATTATTTATATTAAAGGTATATTTCATTTATATTAGATCTTTCTTAATAAATTTCACAGTTAAAGGTAAGGTTTTGATGACCGAATATTTTTTTAATAATATTTATTTTCATATGTTTTCAGCTTCACTCTGTGACACAACTCTAGCAAGTAAGAGAAAATTTAGTGTTAAGACACGCGGTGTCCAATTTACGAGATATTGTGTGATGAATGGTGAACCCCAACGCCGTGCTTTGTCTTATGACCAAAGCAAAGAAATTAACATAATTTATTCTTCTGAGTGGGAATTGAACCTAAAACCGTAAGGTTTACTATCAGCCACTGCTCAGCTGCGCCACGATTGCTTCAATTATATTTATTAAAGGTATAATAAATTCTTATGGTTCGTTCCTCACTTTTCACATACTTCACTTATCTTCGAGACTTTGCGCCTAAACTGACCAATGGATATTTCGAATATATGTACTTATAGTAGAGAGCCCACGATGCTAAATCGGAATTTACTCGAGCGTTATAGAGATTTATTGGAATGCGAAGCTTAAGTAATGAAAAAAAAAAATCATATAATATACGCCTTTTAATCGATTGAAAAAATGCGGCGTTGAATTTTGCCACTCACCACGCAATGCCTCCAGAATGTGGTGGAAAATTGGCGGAGAGTTTTAACATTAGGTTCCCTCCGCCTATCTTGCTCTTTGCGGGATACAGAAAAACAACGTAAAAATTTGTAAAATAATGTAAAGTTAAAAATAACATTTTCTTATAGGTATTAATTGTGTGTAAACAATAATGTAATTAATATATATGATAAGGAAATTAGATATAATCTCTATCTCTTCTCTATATATTATAAAATAAGAATGATTTTTTTCTCTGTCTGGCCTTTCTACGTTATCTTCTTCTAAACCACCCAACGGATTTTGATGCGGTTTTCACCATTATGTAGAGTATTTCTCAGGGAAGGATTATATATGGTTTATTATATGTAT
>DWQW01004330.1:0-20126 GCA_018249695.1 Heliconius erato demophoon | reverse complement strand
CATAGAAAATTTAATGAAAATTGGAAATTTTTGACAATTATGTATGGACGTTACTTCTTTGATCCATTAACTGAGAAAATACTCAACTTCGTGAGAAAGTATATCCGTTCTAAGCTAATTGAGACAGTGGCTTTATATGCTTTCAAATAAATATTTACAAGTATGTCATTAATTTT
Source organism: Heliconius erato demophoon (assembly GCA_018249695.1). Taxonomy (NCBI): domain Eukaryota; kingdom Metazoa; phylum Arthropoda; class Insecta; order Lepidoptera; family Nymphalidae; genus Heliconius; species Heliconius erato. The sequence goes on along the minus strand of DWQW01004330.1, from coordinate 19,950 downwards.
AAGATGAAAATATAATATATTGTTAAACATATACTTGTTATATCATTCTATAGAAATCTGAAATTATCTTTATATTTATAATTATTCTTGAATAATTACTTGAAAATTAATAAATTTGTATATTAGTTATATAAAAATTTTATTCTATACATCATTTTATTTCAATTAAACTTGACTGACTTTAGAGTGAATTAGGAAATTTGTCTTCTAAAACATAGTAAATACCCATAGACATATTTAAAATAAGAAAAAAATATTACAATAAAGTAGATAAATAAATACTGAGATCAAATATTAACTTGCATATTGTTGAAACGTAGAATTACATTTATAATACCTGATATTTCAAATAAACATATAAGACGATAGTGCTAATGTTAATGCAAAAAAATATATGATAATAATATCACAAAAAAAATAATACATTCGTCCGTCTGTCATCTTTTTTTAATTTTTTAAACATAGTTTCAATTGACATACAATCATGAAATTGGAACGAAAACCTCAGTGGACGAATCCGACTCACAGTTTACCGGATTTTTCTTGTATTATAAAAAAATGTTTATTATAAATTATTTGAAATATTAACGTCTACACTAAATTATAATGGTAGCAACATTTATCGTTACTTTGCGAAGAAATGGCGTATTTTAAATAAAACATTACCTAATCAAAATTAAGAAATACGTTACAAGTTACAATGTATAACTATCGGCGACCTAAAAATATATATTCAAATTGAATAAAAATTGTATTAGCGAAAAATAAACAAGATCTCCACCTATTGACATTTTTGCCCTAGTAATGAACATCGACTGAGTATCAGTTATCTTGTAACAAAATAAAAATGGAAACTCTGAATGTCGAATTACTTAGATTCACAATTTTACATTTAAATTAGTCAACTCAAGAAACATTGTTAAAATATTTCCAGTAAGATATTTAGAATACATCTGATTTATGGGATATTTATATAAGCTTCACTCTGAATTCTGACTGACTATAGCAGGGTAGCCTAGAGGGAACCTAGTGTTGAGACACTCCTTTTCCGATTTGCTGCTGAATTATTCGAGGCGTTGCACGTTGATTGGTGGAACTCAACGTCTGGCATCTGCCTTAGCACAAATTTCCTCGAGTGGGAATCGAACCTAAAACCTATCATTTTTATAGTCACACTCTTTTGCCTCTGCGCCATGACTGACCTCTGATTTTGTTATTTAAAATTTGTAATATTTATAATTACTTTATTATTATATATATGTTAAGTAAAACTCTGAACAGTGATTGAACGCTGAAAGTAATAAAAAAATGTTGTAACAAAAACTGTGGGTCAAACCAATGTAAAAAGATCTTCTTTTTAAACCTTAAAATTTAATGTTCTCTAAATAAAATCCAAATAAATAATAAAGAATTGAAAAATAACAAATGTCATTACAATTTCTATAAAACGAAATTTCACTAAACAATAAATTATAAATTATATTAATCTTTTGGTGCTTATTAGTAAATATTTTCTATATTTTTATCCGACTGTGAAAATCAAGCTTACTTTTTTTTTAAATAATCAACTTAGCGCTGTATATCGTGCTATGCCTCGAAACCACAGCGAAGATATAATATAAACTGAAATAAATATTTAATTTCCTCGAGTGGCAATCGAATCCACGACCAGTCGCGTTTACAGTCACACGCTTGTGCCCCTGCGACTGGCCTCTTTTGTAAGGAAACTAAATTTATTAACTTAATGTTCATACTCGCCAGGCCAGGCCAGGTTTTATTTTTAGACCAGTTGTGGCGCAGGGGTATAAAGTAAGACTATAAACGCGATTGGTTATGGGGTTAACCTCCGCTCGAGGAAATGAAATATTTAAATAAATATTTATTTAAATTTATATTTCGAAGCAAAGAGCGGCGTTGAGTTCCGCCACTTAACACGCAATGCCTCCAAAATTAGACAGAAAGTGGAGAGGTTTCCCTCATAGGTTCCTCTGCCTACCCTGCTATGTGCGGGATACAGAGTGAATTTTCATATTCGGATAGTTATATATTTAATACATAACAACAACAAACTAAAGTAACTACAAGTTACAAAAATTATACAGAACGAATTGAAGATATGTGTGTGTCTTTTAGACGATAATTAATATTCAACTTATTTATTATACAGAATGTTTTTGTCCTAGTTTTTTTTGTTCCCAATTTTTTTTTTAACAAAAAAAAATATTAAATGTATATTTAATTGTATAGTCAAGAACGACGCACGCAGCATAAATCTATCAAAGAAGAACCGCTGCATACGCCCCGCATGCCAACGTTGCATTCCGACATCGAGTCGTAGGTTTTGGCGGCAAAGTTCAAAGTCGCTTAACCTTTAGTAATATTTTTGTAGTAGTATGAGTTTACGTTATTGGTATCTATGAGTAACTGCGTCACACGAAGTACAGGTATGGATAAACGTCGTGAAATAAAAAAAAAACCTACGTAACTAAGGAGGTATCTTGATTAATTTCTTTAGGTATGGATTTAAAATATTTTTCCCTATATGTTGTTTCCGTAAAAAGGGCGCTGACCAAATTTAATATACAGGATGGAAGCCATCCTGTATATTAAATTTGGTCATTTATACGTACCTATAAGAAAGTGAAAAATAACTTCACAATAGCGTTCGTAGTGAATAAATTTAAGGCGCAAACATAGCGTGTTTACAAATGTTAATTTCAAGTATTATTTTATTTATTCCACAATACATGTGTTTCTCCAAACAATTTGGACAGAAGTAATTCTTATTCAAATTAATATATTTAAATTTCTTGCGAACGTTGCTATATAAGCCCTAACAATTAGCATTAAATAAAACAGTTATAATATAATCTCAACGGTAAAAGTACTTCTCAGTTAAGTAAAATGAAAATAACACAATTTATTTTTGTACTTTTAGTACAATTGTATAATATTTCGGGCGGTGGTAAGTGCAGTTTATAAATTTTCTATTTTTATCCATTTATACTAAACCTTTATCATATTTAGTATTGTACGGTCGATTTATGCAAATTTCTTTACAAATATAAGAAAAATTGCTACTATATAATTTCTAACTTTTATTCTTCAGAAAGTATTCTATTACACTTTTTCTTCTATTAAATCAGAAAGTCTTAATAATATTTCTTAGTACAATATACATACTATTTTTAACGTTGGAAACATTAAAAATATGAGGGAAGCAGGACTTTTTGCCAGAGTCGGTTTAAAACTGACAAAGCATTGCAAAGAAAGTTTTAAACAAAATGGGTTAGAAAGAATTTCGATAAAACCAAAGAAAATTCAAATAATTTTATACAAAATAATAGGACATGGTAAATTTTTTGAACGTCAAACAATTTACCAACAGTTCATTAAAGTTGCTCAGATCTCAGACCTGAGAAGAACCGGCGCAAGAAACTCAGCAGGGCTTTTTAAATAAATTTTATACAAATACATATTTAATTATCTGTGACAGTAATATCTTTAAAACAGACTGGGGCGAGAGTTTCATCCCCGAGGCGTATTATCATTTATAAAATCATAAATATGGTAATAACCTTTAACACACAAACGTCTTTCCACAATCTTTTTAAATCGTGATACAGAAAATTCCCTAACGTTTTCTGAGATCCTATTGTAAGCGTACACATTGTCCCATAAAAGAATTACGGATTCGATGCAATCGAGTTACGGGTGCACTAAGCTTAAGCCTATTTCTGGTATTAAAATTATGTTTTTCAACGTTTTTCTTAACATACATAACATTTTCAAAAATATGTTGGATATGCAACTGTCAATATATTAATTTCATTAAACTTTTGCCTTAAATCTTTAGGGCCTTAGTTATAGATTGCACGAATAGCTCGCATCTGCAGGACAAATATTGGTTAAATACCAGCCGGTTATTTTTGACCAATATTTGTCCTTCAGACGCAAGACATTACCAGTTAAAGTAAAATCCCATAGGTCATGATACTGTGGAAGTAGCTGAAGTAAACAAGTTGAGCCATTTCTAAATCAGTTAATAATGTATTTTTTTTACTGCAAAAGCTACTGAGCTAAGACTATTCGCGAATCCATTAATATGAGGGCCCACTGTAATTTGGAGTCTATGGTGATACCGAGTAATACCGTAGAATCGAGAGAATCCACGGGTTCACCATTCAAGAGTACTTTAACTATTTTCGTGCTTGGTGTTCTAAAATTCATATAATTTTTACTATTCAATACTTTATTAACACTGAACCAATGTACTATTTTCGAGAGAACATTGTTTACATCATCATAAACGATAATAAATTCTAATAGTAAAAAATCAATATTGTCTTTAACTTCTGTGGCATGAAAACAAATAAAGTTCAGTTCACGCTTTTCGTTTAATTATTTTATAAATGTTTACCTTTTGTTTCCAAAATGCAACAAATTTAAAATCTTTTATCCTGTTTTATGACCTTTAGATGTGCAACCACATAGAAAAAGTTCCACTATGTAAACTAGATAATTGCGTAGTTAGTATGTTATACATTTCTTATGAACAATATACAAAATAGATAAAAAAATATATGTTTCAGCTTCCGTTCCATTAAAATGTCGGTTATGGGATTCCCAGTGCTTAACTGCAAACGCTCAAGCGATAGTATCGATCCTCGCGGCTGGAGTTCCTGAATTAGATATGCAACCACTGGACACCATATGGATAAACTTCATGCATATTAACCAAGGCGGATACAGGGCAGACTTAAGAAGTACAAGCGTTAAAGGAATGAGTAATGCAGTTATTGACAATCTCAGGCATGTATTTTCTTTCTAGTATTAAATATACGTATAGATTTAGATAAAAAAATACTGATTATTTCTTTTAGAGTGGATATGCCTTCGAAGATAGTTAATTTAGTATTCCATTCGGATTTCGTCACTAAAAGTCGATATATAAACAACGGTACTTTAGTTTCGACTCCCATCTACGGTGATGGTAATGCTGTTATGCAGTTTGGTAAGTAACATTTTTAAAAATATTAAAAAATACAAATCAAAATATTAAACTCAGCGAGCCTAGAATCAAGTAAACGCATTTCCACTTATAGGAAACAAGCTTTTAAACTTATTAATATGTTAAGTTAGTTAAGAAAACTTTTTAAAAACAGCCAATTCTTTATCTTATGTAAAATGTTACAGAAAATGTTCGTATAAGCATGAATATACCTTTCGATATCATAAGAGACGCTCATAACAGGGATATAATGATCTTAAAGTCATTTGACTACATCTTTGACGTTAAGGGTGCCCGATTCCATTTTGGAAATCTTTACAACGGTGATAAGTATTTAAGTAAGTCCCAAGACGCTTTCTGTTGATTTGAATATTATATTATTTGGTTTTTAATTACACTAATAGAATATATATATTTAAAATATATTGATAAACATTTAACACTTTATTTCATTGCAGGTGACAAAATGCATCGTCTAATGCATCAAAATTGGAAAAATTTGATAAATTCATATGGAAAATATGTGTTTGATCCAGTAGCTAAAAAAGTGTTTGATTCTTTTAGAAACTATGTCCAATCTGGACCACTGGGAACTGTCGCTTTGTAAACTTTCCAACAATCTATTACCCACATAAACTATTTCGAACGTTGAAGTATATAAATTGAATAAAAGAATTATGAAGCACTTTTCATCTTTTTATTCCTTAGAAAGACGCATTATCTTACCATACTTAAGTAAAGTCTCTTCTAATTTCTGATTTCTTAACTTATAATAAAATCGTAACTCATCGGTGTCTACTCATGGAAGATTTATATTAAAAACATTGTAATTGGTGTTTGATAGATACCAGTAGTTATTACAATGCATTCAAAGAGAACCCTATAAAAACTGCCAACGTTTTCAACAGTTCAATCAAATTAAAAAATAGTTTATATTTTCACCTGCCTATTGTCATATCGGCAAAAAAAATATTTAAAATGTTCACATTACACTACAAAATCACTTTAGTATCGAAATTGTACCTAGTGTTAATAGTATTTGAAAATGTAATTATACTACAGAACACAATTATGTATTAAACATTGCATATAAGGGATATGCAATGTTTAATACATAATTGTATTCTTTAAAGGTTACTTTGTACTACGATGTCGGCTCTGTTCCCACATCTGAGGTCTCTGATATCTTAATAAAATATGTTCCATAAAATTAAGCCATGTACCTGTCACCATACAAAAATCCTCTATTTCTGTCCGGTAGTTTTTGCGTGATTGGCGAACAACGAACAGACAGACAGACAAAAATTCTGCTGAGTGGTTTTTTAGCCCCTACAACCGATATATTAACCAACTTAATTTTTCTCTTAAACTATAGAATTGACTTTTCTATCCTTTTATTATATAAAGCGATATAGAAGAAATTTAAATCGCTGATATCCCGGTTTTTATCCCATTAATAGTTACAAGTGAAGCTAATAAAAATAGATGTAACATTACAATGATCGTCAGTTTGATCTTCATTCGGAGAATAGATTATAATTAAATCGTTTTAACTTTCTCACCTCAGTATGAGCGGTCTCTGGTGTTGATTCATGTTACCTAACAGGGACCTCACTAAGTGTGTCATATGATAGTAGTGGATGTGAATCTTCCCCCATGTGTAGGGTAAACACATGTTCCACATATTTTTTGACAATTTGACGATACGTTCTCAAAAAGGCATTAAAATGAGTGATAAATATAGAATGAGAATATATCTTAAAATATATTTTATATTCTCTACAAAATACTGAAATTACGAGAACATAAAAGTCATTATGAATATGTAATTTTATGATTCCTCAAATTAGAATTAATTATTTTTCAAATATTATTTTATAATACATATAACCACTTCATTATTCTATACTTCAGTATATGTATTTAGATTCACACTTATGTTAACAAAAACTTTAAAGAGCTGTTGAACTCAGAATATCAGTACATCAGTTTTGAAAAATATTAAATAATTATATGTAACAAAAATTATATGTAAATAATAATATGTAACAGTATTCGCCGAATTCAACTGATTAAAAAAATGCGTACCCTCATTTATGTACACATAATATTCTTTATCATATATTGGCTTCCCACTTTCCGCATAACAGAGTAGCCAGCCAGGGGGAAACGAAGTGTTTTAACAGTAGTAAAACAGTCCGTTCCCCATTTTCCGCCCAATTTTGGAGACATTGTGTGTTGAGCGGCGTAGCTCAACGCGGTCTACCAGAATAGGGACATAAATATCTTCCAACCTTTCTTTTTCATTTATAAAAAAATATACAAAAATACCTAAAATATGTATATAACTAACACATTTTATTACATAATAAGTTCTTTGATTTTCACGATTATAATACATTTAAATGCAATTAAAAGGTTTATTCTCGTATATTAAAGATTATACATTTTCGGAAACCCCACGTTAAACTTAAGATTCGATCCATTTGGCTGACTATTGGTCAAAGTGCCAAATCAGTGAAATCGATACGCCGAAGTATAAGCTGGCCCAATATGTCGCTAATGTAGAAAGGACTGAAAGATCTTAAGTTAGCTTACAATTAAACTTCCATAAAAACCATATTCAAGCCTAACAAGAAAGTCAGCCAATTCTTGAGACCAGTGAAAAGTAATAGTCCTTTACATAGTGGAGGTGTACACAAACTAGATTGTGACTGTAGCTAATCGGTCAAACAAAGAGTAGCATCGGTGTTAGGGTGAAGGAACACATCTCCGATATCAAGAATGGGCATGTATCGAAGTCAGCTGTGTGTGAGCGTACTGTGGATAAACTCAGCCACTACATTAGGTTTGATAAACCCCAAATCCTTTCTAAGAAAAACAAATACATTCCTGGAATGATCTGCAACCGCAAATCCGCGGTAGTTTGTTATTATAATTATGACACTAAAATGACACACGAATGCCACCTCAGTCTACCCGTGACCACAGACTACTATGACGAAGGTGGATGGCAAAAATTTTTCAGTGGGACGGAAGTAAAACAAGCGTTATGCAACTATGTTTATATTCAGAGGTTTACAAATTAGTGTAACTCTTACAATCGATACATGCTTATTTATACTCTTTTTAAAATACAATTACCCACTTTTACAATTTATATTTAAACACGTTCCATTTCTCGATATCAAATAATTATACTTAAAAATAAAATAAATAAATAAATAAATCAGCTTCACGCTGTATCCCGCACACAGCAGGGTAGGCAGAGGGAACCTAGTGTTAAGACACTCCGTTCTCCACTCCACCGAATCCTGGAGGCATTGCGTGTTGAGTAGCAGAACTCAACGCCGCGCTTAACCTCGACACCAGAGCGAAGAAATGTAAATATAAATTAAAGTAAATATTTCATCTTCTTGAGTGGGGATTGAACCCACAAACAGTCGGTTTTACAGTCACACCTCGTGCCGCTGCGCCACTACTGGCTTCAAGTTATTTTTTGTTGTAAAAATAAAAGTACTATACTTTATATGCTAATACAAAAATATTATTAATTATATTTTATTAAATAATTATTATGTATATTATAATTATCATCATAAATTATTATTGTTAATTAAATCATATCATATTAAAGTATAAGACAGAATATTATTCTATTAAGAGGGTGGTATAATGCGAGGTATTATATTATCTGTTACACAAGTTTGACGTCGAAGTTAACTAACGTGGGGTTTCCAAAAATGTATAATCTTAAATATACGCGATTAATCCGGTTATAGTTTCATTTTAAACATTTTATTACAGATTTACGTACATATGTCAAAATCAATACCGATTGAATGTATTTTTTTCTTCGATCAACTATATACTAAAGAACAGATTGCATACAAATAAGGCTTAAAAATATGGCACCAGTCAATATAAGGTTAGTTCTACGATAAGAGGTAACTAGGGCGGCCATCAATTTAAAACATACATTTTATTCTATAAGTTGTTATTTTTTGCTATGACATACGTCATACGTCATAATATACTTTATTAAATAACGTCACGATTAAACGTCTAATTAACGTATATTTTTCTGAAATTTCTAATAAAGTCTAAAGTATCTACCCTGGCCTGTCCCTGCGTCGGTTTCAGTTTAATTTGCAAACGATACATACTTTCTTTGTATCAGTAAATAATTTAAAGTTTGTTAAATACAAATTTGAATAAATAAATTGTTAAGTATATAGTATTGTTAAGGAAAAATAGAACAATATTTATCTATTTGCAATATTTTTTTTAATTTTACTTTTGTCCCACTTATTTTGGATATCTACACTGGCAAATTTAATTACACCAATATAAAAGTATATATTCCAAATAGCGCTCAAGTTCATCTATCGACATAAAGTTAGCAATGCAAAACACGTGAGCCGTTAAGAGCGCTGGTATTTGTTAGATGTTGCGACGCATTGGTACAAAATAGTGGTTTCGTGAGGTCATTGTGTCTCTCCCCTGGTAAGTCATAAAAGATATATTATTCATTTAATTTATTTGTATTTACTGGTCTGATTTAATAATAATGTAATAGTTAAAGTGTGATACATAATGTACTGAAACATTTCTTAACTCAATTAAAACAATATTATTTATCATGAAAACGTCTTTCCCCTGCCATATTTCCCCTGGCAACTGTCTTACCAAAGCCTCCAAAATCCGGTTGAAAGTGGAGAACGGAGTGTCTTAACACTAGGTTCCCTCTGCCTACTCTGTTGTGTACGGGATACAGTGTGAAGCTGATTAGATTTTGCAATGCCATGTTAATTTCATACATTATTGTTAAGGCTGAAATAATATAGACTGCTAATCAATATCAATCTATATATATAAAAAAACATGTACCTGACTGACTGAGGTAAGACGCACGCACAGCAGTAACCGCTGTGCGTAGAAACGTGAAATTTGGACAGAGTTTTATTTTCATAATTTGGACATCCACTAAAAAGGGATTTGGAAAAAAATTAACTCTAAGGGGATCGATCAAAAAGGGGTTGAAAGTTGGTATGATTTTTTTTTAAATCGGCACCGATTTTTATAAAATTTGAAATTCGGACTCTTTAAAATATTTCATTGAACACGTGTTTTATGATTTTTTTGAATTCACCCCCTAAAGGTTCAGATAAGGAGTTGAAAGTTTATATGGAAAAATCTCTAAATAGCCATTGATTTTTACAAAAAATTAAATTCGGACTGTTTAAAATATTTTATTGAACACATGTTTCGTAGTTTCACCCCTAAGGGTGCAAATAAGCGGGCGAAGCCGCGCGCGCCCTCTAGTCAATATATAAAAGAACATGTACCTGACTGACTGAGGTAAGATGCACGCACAGCCGTAATCGCTGATGGTAGAAAGGTAAAATTTGGACAGATGTTTATTTTCATAATCTCCAGATTATCCACTAAGAAGGGATTTTGAAAAAATTTAACCCTAAAGGGATGAAATAGGGGTTGAAAGTTTGTATGGATATTTATTTAAATTGGCACCAATTTTTATAAAATTTTTAATGGAGATTCTTAAAAGGATATCTTTGGACACGTGTTTCATGATTTTCTAGAATTCACTCACTAAGGATTCAAATAAGGAACTGAGAGTTTATATGGAAAAATATTTAAATCGCCACCGATTTTTTTAAAAATTGAAATTCAGACTGTTAAAAATATTTTATTCAAAAAAAAAACTCGAAACACGTGTTCATGTTTCGAGTTTTTTTTTGAATTCACCCCTAAGGGTGCAAATAAGCAGGCGAAGCTGCGCGCACTCACTAGTGTTTAATATGATTATAAAAAATAATAGTCGGATTCAGTTATTTTTATAATTTTGTTACTTTTATTCGTACAAATTCTCTCCCCGTGCCAAATTAATATCTATCCTGAACTTGGTGTCTAGTAAAAACTAATAAAATTTGCATTTTGCATGCGTGAATAAATACATAAATAGAACAAAAATCGTAATATAAGTGTTTAATGAAAAAACGGCAACTTTTCTCCTTGGTCGTATTCTCTATGGACTTAAAACCTCTTACCATAGTATTACCCATAAACAGAAATTCTAAATATTATTACACACAGACTTATGAAAAAAGATCATTTCAATAAAATCCTACCTTATAACAGTGAATTTACAGTGAAGTTTAGTTGCGTATAGCGCGTGTCTATCTGATTTTTCTTTAAACAGTTTTTAACCTGTGATTGCCATGGTTTTCTCATTGCGGTTTGGTAGGAACTTCCTTCCACGCACCACTGTAAAATGGCCTACCTACGGCAGTGTTTCTAGGTCGATACGAACTGGGTACTTTCAAAAAGCGCGTCTATCTCCAACTTAAAGGCTAGCAACGCACCTGTAGCTCTCCTCTGGTATTACACGGGGTCGTGGGCGGCAGTCATCACTTACCATTTGACCCGAACGCTCGTTTGCCTTGTCTTTTCCATAATAAAAAAAAAGAATCATTCAAGAAAAGGTCATTGTTCATTTTTTCGATAGTACTAGTACTATGGTGCCTACCAGGTAGCATATACATAGCTAGGACATATTGTATTAATAAAAGATTAAAATTGAAGACAAGACAATACGCCACCTTGAGGGACGCCAGCACTGGTCGAGGACCATTCAGAATAGGAATCTTCTACTCGAATACGCTGTCGGCGTTCGTACAAGTAAGAATGAAACCAATCAACCACCTCAGGAGTGTGTGTGTATGTTATGAGAACGTAATAAAGCAAGTAGTATGTCAAAATTAACAGTGTTGAAAGCGTTACTGAAGTCTAACAAAGTCAACACCGTAACCTCTTGATTATCCATACCTTGCCTGATGTCATCGCTGATCTTGACTAAAGCAGTAGTCGTACTATGACCAAAGCGAAAGCCGGATTGTAATGGATTTAAGAGATTATGCTTTGAAAGGAATGTGCTTAGTTGATTGTGAACAAGACATTCTAGCACTTTTAATAATAGAGGAAGAATGGAAATAGAACGATACTCAGAATAGGAAGACGGATTATTTTTCTTAGGTAGTGGAGAATATGGGCGTCTTTCCAAGCGGAAGGGAAATCACTATTGAGTTGAGAATTGAGTGATTCAAAATGGATGTGATTACAGGAGCCAACAGGTCTATTATAGGAATAATCATTTTACGACGAATGCTGTCAGCACCGACTGCATCTGACTTAACGCTATATTGTTCTCTTAACATCACATACAGTGAATTGATTAAATTTAAATGGAGAAACCTCAGGAGTGGATAAAGTAGAAATATAGTTTAAGGTATAATAATTTATATGTACTATCAATTATACTAATAGAAGTGATTTTTTTATTAAGAGAATTGATATATAGAGATTTTTGAGGAATATTATGTTTTGTTTTACCGACTACAAGGGTTTTAAGAAATTTTCAAACTTTAGCTAGATCATCTTCATCGATTACTGATTTATAGATAGGGCGTCGTTGACTATCTCTACAAACCCTGTTGCAAGGATTACGAGCTCTCACTATTTCTCTCTATTACTATCACTTGAATCAGAAGCATATTTAGATTTAGCGCTGTTTTTTTTTTGTCTTGGGAGGTTTTTTAATATCTGCAGTGAGCCAAGATGTAACATCTCCCACGTTTCATTCTGACCGGTCGGACTGGTGCATGGGTATCGTAGAGTTTTATTAAAAATGAGTTAAAAACATTTACTTGTTTATCAACTGTGTATTGTTCATAACTGTTGCATCGTCTATTACGCACCAGTCGATTTTATTGGCATTTTCGTATTAACGCTACAAATCAGTACCTCCAAAGTTACACTGGAGAAGAATTCTTGATTTTGCTTTGTAGGATAGCGATAGATAGCGATAGATAAAACGCTAGCGCAGGGCATTGACCATGCCTCGCAACATGGACTTTTGAAGATAATGTAATTAAATCAAGATATAAAAATCTTCCATTATCAAGATATGCTCATAAGAAAGCATAAATTAATTCACCAGGACTTCAAACGACGAGAAGTCAGTAAGATTAGGACTATAATAAACCTCAAGAAGAATGGTTCAAAATCACTTCGATGAATAGGTGTTCAGCATGTGCAATGCCCATTAGTTGTGATGTATTCACAATTGAAAAGGGAATATGAGCACGCAGGTAGATTGCTACACTCCCACCAACTTGTCCAATACGATCACTTCTAATCAATTGAAATCCCGGTAGTGTGTAGGAAGTGGACTGTAAGCATGATTTTAGCCATGTTTCAGATACTAAAATTGTATGTATGTTCTTACTAGTGAAAGAGACATATTAAGTTTTAATATTCTAAATAGTCATTTCCATTGTGCACAGAAAAATAGGTCAGTAGGAAACCTATAAGCAAAAAAATAAAACAATTATCAAAATTAAAACGGTGGTGGCCACCAGAAATTTTACTAACAAAAAATTTACCCTGAAAAATTAAAAAAAATCTTTACACAAACAAATCCGCTCATAGTTAAAGACGACCCTAGCAAATATCTCTCGATACGCCCATGGACTCTCTAGAGTTTTTTCCTTGTTTAATTAATTCATAAAATTTTATTGCGATCATTGCTATATAAGCCTGAACAATTATTATTAAATATATCAGTTGTAGTATAATCTCAGTGACGAGTAATCTTTATTAGCTAATTAAAATGAAAATAACGCAATTTATTTTTTTACTTTTAACACAATTGTTTCAAATTTCAGTTGCTGGTAAGTAAAAATATTTTTTTTCTCACTTATTTTTACTAGAACTCTTAAGCGATAAAATATATTAATATTTAAATATATATAGATAAATAAAAATATTTACACTTAGTTTTTCATGGAGTTAATTTCTTTATAATTTTAACAAAACTTGCTTATTGAGTCTAATACATCACTTATATTTTTTTCAATTCAAGATTTTAGATAAACAAAAAAGTTATAATATAAGCTCGGCTTTTCTTTTTACCGTTCAAAAACATTGATAACAAACGAAACCCATCACCGCTCCTCGTCCTCGTCTTCGTCAATCTTGGTAAACAAGGGATTTTTTTCAAAAACTCAATTTACCCGATTTGAAAAAAAAAATATTTGCCTTGCCTTTCGCACGAAATATTTGCTATTATTAAACCTTGGTTGCTCTAATACTATAGCTTAGTACTCTGATATAGTGAAGAATAACATGCCATTGTAAAATAGTGATTGGAAAGTGAACCCAATATAACTACTATGATGTTTGATATATAATTAATATTAATCAATTAAGCTTTTTACCTAAAATACAGTCTTTGAGTTCCTTCCTAATATAAAAATACAAAATTTTTAAAAATACCATCACTGGAGATTCGAACTGACAGTTTTGAACTTTCCATTAATAATTTATATAATTTTTGAACTAAAGAAATCATAACAAATTTATAGAAGGAACTAGTGGACCCCGCGGCTTCGCGTGCTTAAACTATACGTATATTTATTAAATATATTTATGAAATTACTTTCAGCTTGCCAAAAGATTACTAAGAAATTATAAGCCTAAATAATCTAAATAAGCCGAAAAATAATGGTAAGTCGGGAATTAAACGTAACAAAAAATAATAAGTAAACTTAACTAAAGGAAAATATTATTAAAAATAACTATACAAAACAAGCTGCCTTATCAATATTATCAACATACAATAAATATTTAAAAGTTCTAAAATTAAAAGAATAAAACAAAACTTAACCATAAGAAGAAATTAAAAAAAAATACTAGTCTACTACTCGAATAAGCGAAGAGAACCAAATTTTAGAACATACTAACAATAACCCGATAACTTTCAATTTAAATTAAATATAAGAAAATATTGCTATGGTTCAGAGATAAATAAAACCATCACGGTCTTTTTTTAGGTTTTTGAAAGGAGAATTATTTCGTAAAACATTGTTTTTACGTGTCTCATAAGGTTAAGTCGTCGTACGCCATGTAAGCGTTCAGAAAGCCTAATAATTTTGGGCTTTCCTTTTTTTAAAATAATAAAATTCCTTGTTGCCTAGCGACGGTTGTAATTAACATGTCGGACAATAAATTGTACATCAACCAGAAATATATTTAAATCATACACATCGAGAATATTACAAATATGGAGGAAAAAAGTACCCTATATTCATCCAAAGACCCTCAAGTTTCTTTATAATTAATTTTATCACAATCGGATTAGCGATTAGGTCGTGATTGTGTCACAGACAGGCAGACAGACAGAGTTACTTTCGAATTTAGAATATAAGTATGACTGAAAACGCTGAAAATAACTTTTTTATAACTCTCCTTTAAATTGAACAATCACTTATTCCGAGACGGTTCAGTACTGGAATAGATGGTCTTTTGTATAGTTACAATATTATAAAAAAACTCACGACCAACATCTTGTCACTCACTACAAAACTTAATCTCTAACCTAAATTGCAGATCCCAGATGTATCTGGAAACTAAACTTTTCAGCTTCACGCTGTATCCCACACCACATAGGGTAGGCAAAGAGAACCTAGGAACCTAATGTTACGATACTCCGTTCTCATTATGATACTTCCGCCACATTTACTTCTAGAGGCATTGCGTGTTGAGTGGCGGTAGTCAATGCCGCGCTTTGCGGTACCAGAGCGAGGAAAATATTAAACATCTAATTTCTTCGAGAAGGAATCGAACCCACAATTCGTCGCGCTTACAGTCAGATGCTTGTGCCCCTGCGTCACGACTGGCGTTATAGATTTTAAATACATATTTTTTAAAGATTTTTTTCTACGACAAACAAACTTTGAAAAAAACAGTCAATTCAAGTAATTTACATTTACTCGTATACTGGTAAATGAAATAATCACAAGGTCTGAACTGTTCGCATCACAAGTACTGTGAACTTCATTCTTCGGGAGTGCTACAGGCTATAAAACATTATGATATAAGTCTTAGTTACCCTTAAATAACGAAATAACAATAATAATTGGCCATCGAATTGTTGAGTTTTGAGTTCTGCCACTCAACACACAGTGCCTCCAGAATTCGGCAGAAAGTGGGGAACGGAGTGTCTTAACACTAGGTTCCCTCTGCCTACCCTGTTGTGTGCGGGATACAGCGTGAAGCAGATTTTGTTTTTTTTTAATTATAAACAATTAAAGGCTCCTGTGAGTCCTGTATAAATTATATTGATTATATAATTTATATTGATTATCTTATTGCAAATGCAGCATAATAAAAGAATTAATAGTAGTATGCGGGCGAAGCCGCGAGTGGGCTATAATAAAGCGGAAGAGTTTGTTTGTTCGTTTGTTTAATCTCTGGATGTATTAGTCCGATTTACTTTCTTTTTCCCGACTGCTAAAGAAGGGTCATGTTTTTATATATTAACAGTCGGGACCTATAAGTAATTCTTTAATCAATAAAATCTTTACCAGAAACCCTGCATAATTTAAACAGATCCCGACTGTTTATTTGATTTTTAGTTTTATGCAGTCGGGGTTTTTGTTTTTAATTTTTTTTTCTACGAATACCTTGTGAAAATAATTAACATGTATGTATTTAAATTATGTTTTAGCTCCGCCGTCACCCTTAAAATGTTGGTTATGGGACTCCACGTGCCTGACTTCAAGCGCTCAAGCAATATCTCCCATCCTCGCTGCTGGAGTTCCTGAATTAGATATGCAACCACTAGACACTATAGTGATAGACTATATACATTTGGACAAGGGAGGCTACAAGGCAGACTTAAAGAGAATGAACGTTAGAGGAATGGGTGATGGGGTTGTTGATATTATTAGGCATGTATTATTAGTTATTAAATATTAAATCAAATTATATCAACTTCACACTGTATCCCGCACACAGCAGAGTAGGCAGAGGGTATCTAGTGTTAAGACACTCCGTTCTCCACTTTCCGCTGAATTTTGGAGGCATTGCGTGTTGACTGGAGGAACTCAACGCCGTACTTTTACCTTGACGTCAGAGCAAATAAAATGAAAATATAAATTTAAATAAATATTTTATTAAATAAATATTTACGGGCACACTTTGTGCCCCTGCGCCACGACTGGCGTCAATTATTAGTTATTAAATATTAAACTGAGTGAGTATCTACTCTATACTTTAGAAATATGTTTTAGCGTGGATATGTCTACAAAAATGGCTAATTTTGTTTTTCACACGGACTTGGAAGCTAAAAGTCGGTATATAAACAATGGTACCTTACTTTCAAGCCACATTTATGGCGATGGTAGCTTTACTATGGAGCTTGGTAAGCTATTTATTTACATACTATTTAAATATACTTAAAATTATCAAAAAATGCATTTTCGTGTATAAATATTAAAAGTTAGAAAACAGCATACAATGAGGCAATATAAAAATAATATCCTACCTACAACGGCGAAGTATTACCGAGAATTAATTGAAAACACTTCATGGTATTATTACTTCACTAAAATCTTTTCAACAAAACTTTTTAAGCTGTAAAATAACTTAAATCATATTAAAATGCACGTTTTGTTTAAAATCATTTTATGTATCTGTTATTAAATATTCTTTGAAAAACCTAATTACGTTATGTTAAATGTTACAGAGAACGTTCAAATAACAATGAACATTCCTTTTGATATCATACAAGATGCTCATGGCAATAGTTTGATGTTGCTAAAATCTTATGATTACATCTACGATGTGAGAAGCGGTGCCCAATTCCGTTTTGACAATCTTTTTAATGGTGACAAGCTTTTAAGTAAGTCTCAATACTATGCATTTTAATTTTTATATTTTTAGCTTCACTCTGTATCCCGCTTATCAAGGCAGAAAGACGGAATCTGGGATACCTGTAGTGTATTACGACACTTACATTCCTAACTTTTCGCAGAATTCTGGGGGCACCATTTGTTGAATAGCGAAAGTCACGGAAGTCAGTCAGAGCCGCGCGTTGCGTCATTACGAGAGCGTGAAACAGAATGTTTAAATATTTACTTTCCTCGAGTGGGACGAATCCACAACCTGTCGCGTATACAGTACCACGCTTGTGCTCCTACGCCACGATTGGTATTTTTAATAAAGTAATGTTATTTTATTGTCTTAGCTGGTTATTATACTAATATAACAAGTGTTAATATTTATGTAAAATATAGCAATGAATGTATAATATTTTTGCAGGTGACATCATGCATAGAAAATTTAATGAAAATTGGAAATTTTTGACAATTATGTATTGTCCTTACTTCTTTGATCCACTAACTGAGAAAATATTCAACTCCGTGAGAAACTATATCCGTTCTAAGCCAATTGAGGCTGTGGCTTTATATGCTTTCACATAAATATTTACAAGGATGTCACAAATTTTAAGATGAAAATATAATATATTATTAAACTTATTACGTTTACATAAAATTTTATTTTAATTAAACTTGACTGACTTTAGAGTAAATTACTAAATTTATCTTCTAAAACATAGTAAATAACTAGGGGTATAGTTATATTTAAAATAAGAAAAAATTATTGCAATAAAGTACATAAATAAATAACGAGATCAAATATTAGCTTGCATATTGTTGAAACGTAGAATTACATTTATAATACCTGATATTTCAAATAAACATATAGGACGATAGTGCCAATGTTAATGCAAAAAAATAATGATAAGTATATCACACAAAAAATAATACATACGTCCGTTTGTCAACTTTTTTTATTTTTTTAAAATTTAGTTCCGGTTGACATACAATCATGAAATTGGTACGAAAACCTCACAGTTTACCGGTTTTTTTTTTAATATTATATAAAAATGTCTATTATAAATTATTTGAAATATAAACATCTATACTAATATTTCGAGGCCAGTCGTGGCGCAGTGGCACGAGGTGTGACTATAAAACCGACTGGTTGTGGGTTCGATCCCCACTCGAGGAGATGAAATATTTACTTAAATTTATATTTCCATTTTTTCGCTCTGGTGTCGAGGTTAAGCGCGGCGTTGAGTTCTGCCACTCAACACGCAATGCCTTCAGAATTCGGCAGAAAGTGGGGAACGGTGTGTCTTAACACTAGGTTTCCTCTACCTACACTGCTGTGTGCGGGATACAGCGTGAAGCTGATTTTTTTTTTTTATACTAATATTTACAATGGTGGCAACATAAATCGTTACTTTTAATGCGTAATGGCGTATTTTAAATACAACATTACTTAATCAAAATTAAGAAAAACGTTACAAGTTACAATGTATACCTATTGGCAACCTAAAAATATATTCAAATTGAATAAAATTTGTATTAGCGAAAAATAAACAAGATCTCCACCTATTGACACTTTTTGCCCTAGTAACGAACACTCAGTAATCGACAGCCAATAACAATCGAGTCAGTATCTATCAGTTATCTTGTAACAAAATAAAAATGAAAACTCTGAACGCCATAGTCTGGATTCACAATTTTACATTTAAATTAGTACTCAAGAAACATTGTTAAAATATTTCCAGTAAGATATCTGGAATACATCTGATTTATGGGATATTTATATAAGCTTCACTCTGAATTCTAACTGACTATAGCAGGATAGCCTAGAGGGAACCTAGTGTCGATTGGCGGAACTCAACGTCTGGCATTTGCCTTAGCACAAATTTCCTCGAGTGGGAATCGAACCTAAAACCTAGATATAATTTTTACAGTCACACTCTTTTGCCTCTGCGCCACAACTGACATCTAATTTTGTTACTTCAAATTTGTAATATTTATAATTACTTTATTATTATATATGTATATGTTAAGAAAAACTCTGAAAAGTCATTGAACTCCGAAAGTAATAAAAAAATATTGTAACAAAAACTGTGAGTCAAACCAATGTAAAAAGGTCTTCTTTTTAAATCTTGAAATTTAATGTTCCTTAAATAAAATCCATGTTATGTCATTACAACT